>CAUYLG010029517.1:0-115003 GCA_963573385.1 Cacajao melanocephalus | reverse complement strand
TGCAGTGAGCCGAGATCATGCCATTGCACTCCAGCCTGGGCAACAAGAGGGAAACTCCATCTTAAAAAAAAAAAAAAAGATTAAAAAAATTCAAATAAATGGTGTTGTTAAGGCAAAGAATCCTCCTATTCTGAGTGCAGCTGGTGTTGCCCATGGTGGGGGAAAGCCTGTGTGACTACACGTTGGTTCTCTCTGGGGTCTGTGGGGCTGAGTGGTTTACACCCATCCAGACCCTGCCTGCCTCGTCTCCGGTCAGGGCAGCTCCATGGGTTATTTCCTTCAGCCGAGCCCTGCCCTCAGCTCTTATGGTCATGTCTGGTCTGAGGAAATGGAGATCCAGATCCCTTCTGGCCAGAATTCTGGGCTCAGATATTGTTCTGGCTTTGACACGGCAGGGGCCTCCTGCCTCGTTCCTTTGTCCCATTTCCTTCTCTGAGTCTCAGTTCTTCTAAGAGGCTTCTGTGTTGGTTCCTATTCTGCTAACATGCCTGATATCCAGATCCCGAATTGGGACTGAGACCCTGCCCAGTCCCTTTGTTAATGATAACCAGGTGTGGTGGGGAGACATCAGTTTGAATTCCAGCTCTTCTACTTACTGGCCGTGTAACTCTGGGTAACTTACTTAATCTTCCTGGGCCTTAGTTTGTTTATGTATGAGACAAGAGCAATGGAATATACCTGAAAGGGTGGTTGGAAACATACAACTGGTGCACAGTGTGTATTAATAACAAGTAGCCAGCATCACTGGTCCTACTCGCAGGGGTTGGAGTCTTGCCCAGTCCAGCCAGATGGATGGAACCTTAGTAACCTTCAGTAGATGTCCTGATGCCTGAGTTGCGGAGGGTTGTCCATCCTGACTTCCCCCATCGTAGAGCTTTGCCCACTTGTTGGGACTATTCATAATTTTGTTCTAGGCTTTCCCCTTCCTCACAGTCCCTGTGAGCCCAGCCAGCTGGAGATTGGCAGCATCACTCCAGACAGGAGGCCTGCCCACTGGACCACAGCTCCTCTGTGTGTGCTTGGAACTGGGCGGGCTTGTCCATGTCTGGCTCATCCCAAGAAGGAAATTACAGATCAATTTCATGTAAACATGCAGCTGCAGAAGTCATCAGTGGAATAAATAAATAGGTGGGCTAGGCGTGATAGCTCATGCCTGTAATCCCAACACTTTGAGAGGCCAAGGCAGGTGGATCATGAGGTCAGGAGTTCAAGAATAGACTGGCCAACATGGTGAAACCCCTGTCTCTACTAAAAAAATATAAAAATTAGCTGGGCATGGTGGCTTGTACCTGTAATCCCTGCTACTTGGGAGGCTGAGGTAGGAGAATTGCTTGAACTGGGACCCGGGAGGTGGAGGTTGCAGTGAGCCAGGATCACACCACTGCACTCTAGCCTGGGCTACAGAGAGAGACTCCAACTCAAAAAAAAAAAAAAAAAAAAAAGGTGAATGACCTAACTAGGAAATATTTATTGGGCATCTACCATCCACTAGCCATAGTAGTTAGCCCTGGTGATATACCCATGTCTCTGTCTTCAGGGCACTGAGTCCTGAGGGGAATCAGACACGTGGCCATTGATTGATTGACACGTGGTATACAGAACCTGTGATAAAGGAGTATGGTGATGGAGGCAGGGGACTGTGGAGCCTCAAACTCTGCTTCAGAAAGGTGAGGATAAAAAAATAAAAAATAAAGGTGAGGTTTGGGAAGGCTTCATGGAGGAGGTGATGTTTGATTTGGATTTTGGAGGCTGATATCTCAGCATTCTTTATTAATTTTTTCAGATGAATTTTATGGTCACTGAATGGGCTCTTTAAAACATGAGTCTTGAGGTTGGCAGCAGTGGCTCACACCTATAATCCCAGCACTTTGGGAGCCAGGTAGGGGAGGCCTGTTTGAGCCCAGGAGTTCTAGACTAGCCCAGGCAACATGATGAGACCCCATCTCTACAGAAAGTTTAAAAAAAAATACAAAAAAAACCCCAACATTAGCCAGGCATGGTGGTGCATACCTGTGATCCCAGCTGCTCCGGAGGGATCACATGGTGGGAGGATTACTTGAGCCCTGGAGGCTGAGACTCTGTGAGCCCTGATCGTGCCACAGTACTCCAGCTTGGGTGACAGAGTGAGATCCTATCTCAAAAAAAGTCTTGAAAAATTACCAGGCGAGGCTCATCTCAGGAATGTAAGTCTGATTCAACACAGAGAGACCAATATTAATAGAAAGAAACCATAAAAATCAGAATACATATTATTTAGCACAGTGCCTAAA
Organism: Cacajao melanocephalus; assembly: GCA_963573385.1. Classification (NCBI taxonomy): domain Eukaryota; kingdom Metazoa; phylum Chordata; class Mammalia; order Primates; family Pitheciidae; genus Cacajao; species Cacajao melanocephalus. The sequence goes on along the minus strand of CAUYLG010029517.1, from coordinate 112,733 downwards.
ACATAATCAGTCAACAAATATTTGATGGATGAATGAGTTTGGTCTCAGTGGATGTAGACAAATACTGGAAGAAATTACATATGCGTTATAAAGCATCAGAAGATTAAAAACAGGTGTGTTGGGGGATTTACCTATGCAGGATAAAGAGCTTGCTTGTGTATAACCATTTAGCAAGCCTTAGACAGGGGCTGCAGATGCAGAGTGGGGAAATACTAGAAGTATGCCCTGAAAAACAGGAACTAAACCAAAATGCCCATTATCTCTACTCTTATTTAACATAGTTTAACAGATGCTTGTCATAACAATATAGGAACAAAGAGAAACTAGAGGGATTGGTATAGGGAAGGAAGAGATAAAAATATCGCTGTTTGCAAATGACACAATTTCTATTCAAAGAAAATTACAAAATCCTACATGGCTGCTTCTGATCAGAAGTTAAACCATTAAAGGGTCAGCATTCCAAAGTTTATGCCTAGCTTTCATGCCCTTTTGGCAGTTAAAATTCCAATGAAATACTTCATAATGGATGAACATGATAATTATAATAATAATCAGGAAAAATTGGTGGACATGCATATCGAAGGATGTTTTGAAAATATTTTAGGAGCAGGACTTCTCTAGGCAAACAAGGCAGGCAAGTGGTAGTTATTAAAATTCTGCAATAGTAGGATAAATAAGGAAAATGGAAGATCTAAATGAATGGAGGACTTTTATTTATTCATTTAATTATTTTATTCATTTTATTTATTCATTTTGCAACCTCAACTTCCTGGGCTCAGGCAATCTTCCCACCTCAGCCTCTTGAGGAACTGGGACTACAGGTGTGCACCACCATGCCCAGCTAACTTTTTGTACTTTTTGTAGAGACAGGGTTTTACCATGTTGCCTGGGCTGGTCTTGAATTCTTGGGCTCAAGTGATCCTCCCTCTTCAGCCTCCCAAAGTGTTGGGATTACAGGCATGAGCCATTGTGCCTGGCCTGGAAGACATTTATATATGACAAATTTGGAGAGGCAATAGTGAAAGAAATAATTTTACAGCAAATGGCTCTTGGGACAAACTAGATAACAATGTGGAGAAAATGAACTCAGATTTATATCTCACATCATATGTTATAAGTTTTAGATGTATTAAAAAGTTTTACAAACTCTTAAAACACAGAGGAAGCAGATGGTATTTTTATCCTCGAGAGCAAATGTGTTTGAAAATTCTATAAAAATGATCATTAACGGAATGAGATGTGTTCAACTATAAAGGAATAAAATCTATAAGGTAAAAATTATAAAATCATGTTAAAGGATGGCCAGACACAGTGGCTCATGCCTGTAATCCCAACACTTTGGGAGGCTGAGGTGGGCGGATCACCTGAAGTCAGAAGTTGGAGACCAGCCTGGCCAACGTGGCGAAAAACCCCATCTCTACGAAAAATAACAAAATTAGCCAGGAGTGATGGCATGTGTCTGTAATCCCAGCTACTTGGGAGGCTGAGACAATAGAATTGCTTGGACCTGGGAGGCAGAGGTTGCAGTGAGCCAAGATCATGCCACTGCACTCCAGCTTGGGCAACAGGGTGAGACCCTGTCTCAAAATATATATATATATATATATATATGTTAAAATGAGAAGTTAATGGAAAAGGAAAACAGTTGTAATAAACCAATGGATAAGACATGTTATCAAAATTAAGCACAGAACTGATGAAGCTCTTTAAGGCAAATACTAAGACTCTATTGGTGAAATAACCCAGGCATAGGAACACATCATTTTGTATGAAGCCTGGATCATAAACAGAGAGATGCAAAGGTGTTTCACTTTCTTTCTTTCTTTCTTTTTTTTTTTTTTTTTTTGAGACAGGGTCTTGCTCTGTCACTCAGGCCGGAGTGCAGTGGTGCAATCATGGCTCACTGCAGCCTCGACCTCCTGGGCTCAAGCAATCCTTTGGCTTCAGCCTCCCAAGGAGCTGGGACTTAACCATGGTGCCTGGATAATTTTTGATTTTTTGTAGAGACAGGGGTCTTGCTGTGTTGCCCAGGCTGGTCTTGAACTCCTGGACATAAGCGATCCTCCTGCCTCAGCCTCCTAAAGTGCTAGAATTACAGGCATGAGGCACTGCAACCAGCCAAAATGTTTAGACGTCTAAACACAAAAGAAACGTAAGTTAAGCCAGCTCTGAGGTAGTACTAGTTGGCCTGTCATATTAGCCAGAAATAGATTAAATTTATAAAATCCACTGTTGAGGCCTGTGGATAGGAAAACAGAGTACCCACCAACATAGCTGCACGTGGAGCTGGTTTTCTGGAGAGCACTGTGGCACTGGATAAATGGGCCACAGGAGCCGTGTCCTTATTCCTACCTTTTGACCAGTGTTTTACTTTAGGAATAAGTCCCACAGAAATAATCCCAGGAGGAAGGAAAGCCACTTATCAAAAGATGGGAAAAAACTGGAAATAATCCAAATGCAGATAGTTAGGGAATAGTTAGGTAAATGCTATGAAAACAATACAGTGGAAAACTTAAACCCTTGATACGAGACAGGTGGAGCAAAGTTAAGTGGGACAAGAATATGGAATCACTTACCTGTGCTGATGATGACCCGGTAAATATTTATGCATACACATCCATAAGAATCCAGACAGGTATGGGGCTTATTTGATGTACTTTTGATTAGTCTTTTTTTCTCTGTAAAATTGTTAGTGTGTCATGGAATGTAAGCTTTTGAAAGAAGACAGGATGGGGGAAATTCTGGTGGTAAAAAGAGGAAACACGTTGCAGTGGAGAGATGGCCCCGGCAAGTCATCCACATGGAGCTGGATTTGAGTCACTACGTCACCATGTGGTTTTGGACAAATCACATCTCTCTTCTTGAGCTCCCGGTCTCCACCCTGAGAGGAGGTAATGGTGACACCCACAAATTAGATCATAGAAGTTCTTGGCTTTTGAGCGAGCACTCTCTTTGTCCAGCGGGTTTTATGAAGTCCTGGAGGCCCTTGCCTGCACTCCCTCATTTTGTCCCATCTCTGCAGAATGTCTGTAGTTTGGGGGCAGATCCAGGACTAGCGTGACAACAGAGATGGGCAGGTAGACAAACAGACCCAACCAGGGCAGCCAGCAGACCTGCTGTGAATAACGGTGAGAAGAGACTGCAGCCCCCAGCAAAGAAATGTATTCCCCTTCCATTTCAGATCTGGAGGTGTGGCCTATGAGGAGAAGACAGAGACTTACAGAGAGCATTTTGTTGAGCAGACTCAGATGCACCATGCAGTTGAACCTTTTTATAAGACTGGTTTGTGGAAAAGGCAGGAAGGAAAGGAGGCCAGCCACTTATCTGGTGTGTTTAGGACACTTTGGTGCATATCTAATGAATTCTAGTGTGGAGCGCCTCTCCTTGGGAGCCAGATGACCTTGAGCTCTTAGCCTAAGCCCCAGCTTCCTCATGGTGAAATGGGAATAACCTCTGTGTCTCTCTGGTTTGTTGTGAGAATGACCTAAGATGTCATGCTTAAATGATCTTTGTGCTTTTCAGTTACTATTTGTCAAGGTTTCCCTTGGATGCATGCCAAAAAAGACACAATGCAGGATCGCATGGGGAATGTGGATGATTGTCTCTGCCTTTGGGGAGCTTGTACATCCAGAGGGAGTAGTTACACAAATCCCTGCAAGGGCCGGAGGTCAGGGAGGTGGATAAGTGTCATGAGAAGGCAACAAGGCTAGGGATACTGTTTTTAAGAAGAGAGACATTGGGGCCACTCAGGGCAAGGGTCTATGACTAGGCAAGATGCAGTATGGGGGATGCCTGAGAGAGGCGGCATTTGTTGGGGAAGAGTCCAGAACACATTAGGTAGATTTGAGCAGTCATGTAGGATACAGTGAACATATCCAGGCCTGTTACCTCATTGGAGCTTGAAAGTAATGTGTGAGCTGAGGGAACTGGGGTGTGCAGACACTGGAGTGTGAGCTTCTTTCTGGGCTGACTTGGGTCCAGGACAGAGGCCTCTGCATGCTCTGACTGTGGTCCTTCCTCCATACCAAGGCCCTTTCAACAAGAAGAGTCATGAGCACCGGCCAGGGTTCATCTTCTTCCTCGAGTGAGGAGAAGGGCAGAAGAGAAGAGGGTGAGGGGCAAGAAGATTCTGAGATGAAGAGGGAAGATGAAGGTCAGGAACCAGGAAGGGGGTCTGACTGATTTTTGGGAAGCAGTTGCTAGGATATGGGATCTGGAGTTAGTCACCTGGGTGCTAGGTCCCAGCTTTGCAGCTCCCAGCCTCCATAACTGTGTCCAAGTCAGCCAACTTTTCTGAGCCTCAGTTTTTCCCTCTGTAAAATGGGGATGACTAACTTACCTCCTAGGGATATGGGGAGGACAAACTGAGTTGTATCTGGAAAGTGCTTGGAACCTTCTGAGTCTTCCGTACACACTAGCCGCTGCTCTTGCTGTTTTTGTGATCACAAAGGATTCATTCCCCTTGCAAACGATGGTGCTTCTGTGTCATGGGCTCTGTTGCATGGTGGGTCAGTAACACTTTCCCTGTATGCCACAGGGGCAGGTAGTTGCTTCCCTCTCTGCCTGCTTCTCTCTGTCTCAATCTTCTTCTGTCCCCTCCTTTTTTTCTTTCTTTTTTTTTTTTAGAGAAGGTCTGGCTCTATCATCCAGGCTGGAGTGCAATGGTGTGACCTCAGCTCACGACAGCCTCCACTTCCCAGGCTTAAGCAGTCCTCCCACCTCAGCCTCACAAGTAGCTGGGACTACAGATGTGCACCATCACGCCTGTCTAATTTTTGTACTTTTTGTAGAGACAGGGTTTCACCATGTTGCCCAGGTTGGTCTTGAACTTCTGACCTCAGGTGATCTGCCCACCTCGGCCTCCCAAAGTGCTGGGATTACAGGTGTGAGCCACCACGCTGGACTCTTCTGTTTTTAGTTTGAAGCAGCTTACCTTTATTAAGCACCTTCTGTGTGCCAGGCATTTTGCTCTATAATTTAATATACATTCATCTCATTTAAATCCTCCCAGTAACTCTTCTGGGTGGGGCTAATCATGCGTGTTTTTCAGATAAGGAAATGGAGGCCTAGAGAATCCCACAGGAGGAGATTCAAATTCTGTCTCCATCCCTGAGCACACACATCAGTATAGCCCTGTGTGCTGGGGCCTCGCATCTTAAGGCTGTGTGAACCAAATTCCCTCCCTTCCTTGTAAGTGACCTCACTGGAACACAGCTGGGATGGTCCTTAATTGCTGCCTTTTCCCTTCCCAACTGTAAGACTTTCAGTCAGAGTACTTAACCCTTTAATGCCTCACTTTTCTGTCTATAAAGTGGCAGTGATAACAGCAACGAGTTTGGTAGGATTACGGTGAAGATGAAATAAGATAGCCAAAGTTCTGGAGCTCTGGGCTCTATCCAGCCTCCTGGGAAACTGACCTATCTGCTGACTGTAGCCTGGGGGGGATGAGTATATTAGCTTTGACTAAATATGTAAAACCTTTAGTGACCCTCCAATCTCCCTGTCCCACCCTTAGGCAAGAGGAACTCTCTTAGTCTTGCAAATGAGAAACGTTCTCTACTTTTGATGAATACAAAGAAAACCCAATGTGAGAGTTTCCTAGTAAGAGAAAGCAGCAGCCCTAAGGTATTAGCTTCTTAGAGCCTTGGATTCTGCACTTGCTTAGCTCTGATAGGAAGCAGGAATCCGCACAGAGAGCAGTTAGAGGGTAGGGTCCAGAGGCAGGAGGAGAGTATCCTGCCGGGGTGAGAGGATAAGGAAATGAGGTTGGGTGGGGCTCCTGACGGGGTTAAGGCCTGTGAATCATCAGAGGCCTGCAGGCTGGGTGCAGGGGGGAACGGCTGGAGGTAGCTTTTCTGAAAGCTGTGCTTCTTGGAGACAGCATTGGCTTCGCATTCAAGATGGCTGCATTGGGGTAGGGGTAGGGGAGAAAAGGGGGAGTCTTAGAAGACTGAAGTGTACGATGTGGCCACAGCAGAAATCCAGAGAGGAAATGATTAGAATCGTGCTACGGAGTGAAACAGTGGGACCAGAATGGAGAGATAATTTTGTAGTTCCCTAGATTTGGAGGGGAGTCCACAGTGACCCCCAGCTTTTAGCATGGGACTGGATGCCTGGTGGCAAAGGTGAGGAGGGGCCCGACAGAAGTAAGGTGAAATACATTGAGCTGAGATTACCTTTTGACATATTGAGCTTGAGAATCCCATGAGAACTACAGGTAGAGGCATCTGCTCAGACACATGTCCTGGCTGGAGTCCGGCACCATCTGCAAACAGATTCCAGTACTTGAGTCTGGTACTCAAGACTCTCAGGCATAGCATGTTCCCTCTTATAGGTGGAGTGGGGTCGGGCAGAGTGGTGAGTGGCTGGGGAGGCACCCATGGAGTGCCCCATACATGCCTGGCACCAAGTTGGGAGCTAGGTTCTCTGTAAGCGGGCTCTGTGGCAGGGCCTGAGGCGGTGGGGAGGGGGGGTCTCACGGAATTTCAAATCTGTCAATGCAGATGAGCCCAGCAAGAAGAATGTGGGCAGGGAAAGTATGGACAGTGGACAATGAAGCCCTGGAGGACACTAACAGTTCTAGGACTGGAGGCCATAGATTGGAAGGATATAAGCTCCCGTTACAAAATGCACCCTGGAATGTATCCCATTCTGCTGCTTACAATCTGCCCCACACCTGCAGGGTGGAGTGCAAACTCCTTAACACAGTGTGCACGGCTTGCCTGGAGCATGCCTTGTCTTAGCTTTCTAGGGCTGCTGAAACAAAGTCCTACAGACCAGATGACCCAAAGCAACTGAAATGTCTGCTCTCGCAGTTCTGGAAGTTTGAAAGCAAGGTGTTGACAAGGTTGGTACTGTCCAGGGGCTCTGAGGGAGAAACTGCTCCATGCCCCTCTCCTGGCTCCTGGTGGCTGCTGGCGATCCTGGGTGTTTCTCGGCCTGTAGCAACATCACTGCAATCCCTGTCTCCGTTGTCACGTGGCATTCTCCGTGAGTGAGTGTGTGTGTGTGTGCGCAGGCGTGCGTCGCTGTTTTCTCTTTTTATGAATAAGGTCACTAGTCATTGGATTAGGTGAGCTTAAGATGAGTATAACCTCATCTTTAACTAATTATATCTGCAAAGACCCTATTTCCAAATAAAATCACATTCTAAGGTTCCAGGTGGTCATGAATTTTTGGGAGGCAACCTGGCTCCAGCCTCGTTTTTACCTGCTTTTTTGGGCCTTATTTCCCTCCCACTTTCATGGCCTTTCTTTTTGGGAAGATGTCCAGGATCTACCCCAGCTGAGGTTTGCTGTCTCTATCTTGTGAGCCTCTCCCTTTCTGAGAGCACCCCAATACTTTCTTTTTTCACCCCAATACTTTCTTCACTGTCCCTGACCTAATTAGGCTCGAGCTTCCTCAGAACAGGGACTGGACCTTGCTCCCCTCTCTTTGTCAGTAATTTGGTGGCTGAGAGCCTCAGCTTCAGGGTGCCACTGAAGCAGGTGTGAGTCCAGGCTCCCCACTTAATTCATGTGTGACCCTGAGTGACTTCCCTGACCTCTCCTAGCCTCAGTTTCCCCATCTGTAAGATGGATCTATTAAATGAGAAAAGATATGTAAAGCAGCTAGTCTGGACTTAGAATCTCCATGAGGGCAGCATTCATGCTTGTTTTGCTCACCTTTGGGTATCTGTCACTCAGCGTAGTATCTGATTTAATAGGTGCTCCATAAGTATTTGTTGAATAAGTGACCACATGGGGAGACTGAGGTTGATAAGAAATGACTTTATGAGACTTCAGAAGGGTAGACATGTGGTAGTAACAAAATAAACAACAATAACAAAAGAAATGACTTATAAGAAGTGAGTTCTGTATTTATGGATGTGACCCTTCCTTAGAAACCCCCCTTCCCCCTGCCTTCGGTCCCCGAGAGCTGGGTAATTACAGTTTGAGTTGCAGCTAGATGCTAACGAGTGGCGGTGAACAGGGGTCTCAGTTTGAGTCAGACTCACAGCCCTGCACCCAGCGTTTCTCTTTCATGTGGATGGAACAAACTTTGGCTTATTACATTAGCGGTACCTATGGTGGCTGCAATAGATGAGTCACCATTTACTGTAAAGCTTTCAGATGCCCGGCAGACGCATGCCAGTCGGGACTGACAGGGCCCTCTGCAATACAGGCAACCCAGCCTCAGGTGTCTAAAAAGACATATAAAATCCTTTTTGTGGTCCCAAGTAGTGCCTAGGTCTTGGGTGAGGGTCCGTAGCCCTCTTAGCTTCTTCATTCGTAAGTTTACTGCTGGAAGTTAATTTAGGTCGCCAAAGAGTGGAAAGCACATTTTGGAGCCAGCTAAACAAATCTGTGCAAATTGGTGTTTACTTGCTTCTGGACTAGAGGTTTATGTTTTTCTCTGTTTTGTTTTTGTGTAAAATATTAATTTTTTTTTTTGAGATGGAGTCTCGCTTTGTTGCCCAGGCTGGAGTGCAGTGGCAAGATCTTATCTCACTGCAACCTCTGCCTCCTGGGTTCAAGTGATTCTCCTGCCTCAGCCTCCCGAGTAGCTGGGACTACAGGCGCCTGCCACCACACCTGGCTAATTTTTTGTATTTTTAGTGGAGACAGGGTTTCACCATGTTAGCCAGGATGGCGTTGAACTCCTAATCTCATGATCCACCTGCCTCGGCCTCCCAAAGTGCTGGGATTATAGGTGTGAGCCACTGTGCCCAGCCCAAAATATTAATTTTTAATAAAAGGGCCTACTCTTCTTCATTATTGGCCACTGAGAGCAATGCTTCAAAGCCTGAGACCTTTTTTCTTAAGTAGAAATGTAGTTGGCTCCTCTCTGCCTGCAGGTGATGGTTTTCTTTTCCTTTCAAGAAGTGAACCTGTGAGATTCCATTTTGTCTCCAGTGGTAGGCAGGGCTTGGGGCATTTCAGTCTTTGGGGATTAACTCAGTTGTGAAGAACTGAAAAGACAAGACTCCCAGGCACAGCATGTTCCCTCTTGCAGGTGGGGCAGGGTCAGGCAGGGTGTGGAGAGCAGTGAGTGGCTAGAGAGGCACCCACGGAGTGTACCGTACACACTGGGCACAAACTGGGAGCTAGGTTCTCTGCAAACAGGCTCTGTGGCAGAGCCTGGGGGTCTCATGGAGTTTCAAATCTGGTGGAGGTCTGCCTCTTTCTTGAATGCTGGTAAAATCATTTTGTGTACATCTGTATGCTTATCTCTGCCTTGGAGCTCTGGGTAAGTTAATGTAGCCTTTCAGCCTCAGTTACCTCATCTATGAAATGGGGATAATGACAATTTTCCTCAATTGGGTGGTTTTAAGGATTGGATGAGATATTTAAAGTACCTAGTATAGGCCTACAGCATAGTAGGGCTGAGAAGGTGGTAGTTGTAATGACGAGAAGTGTTGCGAATCTTTTGAGAGCATGGATGGTGGAGGGAGCCTTTGGTGAAAAGAAGGGTGTTGAGATATTCCTTCTGGGTAACAGGTAGTTGACGGCCTGGTTTTTTTTATGGTGATTAACTCAGTGTCTCAGATTGGCCTCTGTACTCACTGGGCTGGTTGCTGCCTCTCCACTGAGGCGTTTGCTGCTGGCCCACATAGAATACGTGCCCTTCTCACCCTCTGTGGCCTGTGCCCTCCTCTTGGGCTTCTCGAATGATTGGCCCCAGCTGCTTTGGCAGGGCCGTGCTTTTCTGGTGCATTGCGAGGATGGCCGGGGACCCTGCAGTTTAGTTCACACCCATCCACCTTTCTCTGGCCAGTGAAGCAAAGGAGGTGGTGAATTCTGTCGTTTCCAATGCCCTAGTTGGGACTCAGGTCTCCCAGACAATTTTGTGTCTTCCCTGGGAGCAAGACCTGTCAAGAACATCTATTTGAGATTCTGTAATGTGGTGCTGTCTGGGACACAGCCAGTGTTTATGGGGGTGGTGGTGATGGACTATTTGACATTGGGACTTTGGAGACATTCAGGATAATGGTTGCTGTGGCTGGATACCCTTTATGTCTGCCTCCTTCTTTATGGCTGATGTCTTCTCCATGAGTCCTCATATCCTCCCATCCCCAGTTTTGTGGGGTAGAGGTGATTTTCCTAAAGTAGAGCCCCCTTGCTTCCAGAACCCACAGTCTCACAAGGATGCTGCTGTTCCTCCAGCCAGTGTTTACCGCCCTTCTAAGGGCATGGGCCCTGGTGGTGGTGGGTGGGGTGGGGGAGCGGGAGTTGTGTCTTATTTACAGCTGCATCCCCAGGGATCCCCCCAGTAAGCAAGCCAATGTCAAGCAAGCATGAATGAATGAAGTGCCAAAGGAAAGCCCCTCACAATGAGACAGGGTGAAACTGTGACCCCCACCCCTCCCACAGGAACAGGGTAGTTGTATCTGATATTCTCTAGCTGCCTTACTCCTCCTTCTTGGCATATGTTTGCGTGCTGGGCTGCTCAGCTGTCATTTGGGTTGTATCACATGGAGCCACATGAGCGCCCCGTACTTGGCTCTCCCTTGTGCAGTAGTGGTGCTGCATTTAGGGTGTAGCTGGCTAAGGTTAGGGTTACGGTCTCTGACCCGGACCAGAAGTATTTTTCTCCACACAAAAGATGCAGGTCCTGTGACTCCTGTTTAAGGAGAATTGGATCCAGTGAAAGCAGGCTTTCCTTCCGGGTGCATTCCATTGATTGACAATCAGGATTCTAACACAATTCTGATTCCAAAGAGTATGTTCTTTCCATAGCCCTCACTGACTCTTGGAATACCACAATGCTGTAATACCAGAATCCCAACTACTCGAGGTCCTGTGGGACCCTCTTGGAGAACAGAAAGAGTGTGGATTAGTGGTGGGCACCAAAAGTGACGTTCTCCATTCACTACCAGACTATAGAGGATCTGACCATGGGGGATGGATGGGAATCAGAAAGTAGGGCAGAAAAGCTGGCCTCTGTTCCCAGAGCACCCAGTTACTACCGGACACGTTTAGAACGCTGCAGTTCTAGTCTCAATGGCCCACTGGAGTTCTTCTCTCCTCCCTACTCCCCCTCTGTCCCCATGGTCAAGTTCTGGTTACTTCAGATCAGCATTAGGCCTGGAACAGACGACAGCAATGCATGTTACTTTTCTAAAGCCTTAAAACTAGAAGAACTTGTTTGTCCTAGTATTTTAGATACAAAGCTACACCAGGATTGCATTGGCCGGGGACCCCAGCACTGCAGCCACTCCAAGGTCTGGGTTCTTTCCCAGTCGTGTGCTGGCATTTGGTATTGGATTCCATTCAGGAGTGCCGCTTCCTTTCATGCAAGCAGATACCTGAAGAAACCCAGGTCTCTTGCTTGGTAGTAGGGAAAGATTAGACCTCACTGTCAAGGGAGCTCTGGGGTGGAATTTAGTGTAGTGGGGCCTATACTTTCTCCTTATTTTACGTTTAGTAAGTTTTTGTCTGTAAAGGGAATGACAACTTTGGCTGATTACTAAAATTTGACTACAGTATTAGTTTAATGAGCAACCTCTGAGAGGGACATACTTCCTCCTGATTTTTGTTTTATTTTTAAAAAAATTCTGTACATTCTGTTTCATTTCTCTCCCTCTGAAGTTTTCTTTCTAAAAGTCACCAAACAATAAAACCATTTAGAAAATAAACCTGGACCCTGGGGACTATGTAGCGTTTTCTCTCCATGCTGCCTGCCTTCCTTCCATCTGGTGAAGTCTCCAGGTAGCAGGAGGTGAGATGGAGAAACTGACGCCCACAGAGGGGATGTGAATTGATTGTAGTACACACTGGATGAGGGCTTGAATCAGGCCTGGACGGTGTAGGTTCCAGGCCAGTATTTCTGCTGCTCCCCAGGGTGTTGGTGTTGCATGTTGGATAGTCTCTCCAGCAGTGCATGACTTCCTCCTTGTAGTTTCCTTGGCTTACTTAAGATGAGCTCTCACTACAGAATTGCTTTGAGCATGCATTTTATATGGTGTCAGGACAATCTTGAATGGATTCCTTCCCATGCATTCATCCATCTATCCACCCATCCATCTATCTATCCATCCATTTATTCATCCATCCAAAATCTTTCTTGATCTGCCATGCACAAGGCAATGTGCCAGGCCCAGAAGGTTTGGGGGATGAGAGAGACAAGATCCCACTTGTGAAGTCTTTTCTTTGGAATTGGAGGGGCAGAACCATAACTGTAATACCAAGGAGAACAAAGTAAGCGCTATATAAGCACAGAAGCAAATGGAGTCGTGGAAGCGGGGGGTTAATTTTTGTTGAGAGATGCAAAGATGGCATTGGATCTGAGTTTTGAGGGATGAGTAGAATTTTGGCACTGGCCAAATTATGGAGAGGTGCTTAGGAAAATAAGGACCAAGAGCATGTGATGACCACACTCTGGATTCCTTATTATCATACTGCACGAACACAGAGGTGATTCTGTCCTGGGTTTAAATGGTACTTGCCTTATAATGGTTTTGCAAAACGCTCAGACCTGCTTCACTTTGGGGGTAGGGTTGGAGACAGAGGAAGGCATTAGGAGAGGGCTGGTATTTATTGAATATTTTGTGTACATTTATCCAGTCCAAATACATCATCTAATCAAGGGCACACAGCTAGCAAGTGCTGGAGCTGGGATTTGAACTCAGGACTCTGACTTCAGGGCCCCTGCCCTTCCCATCCTACTGCCTTATCTATCACCTTCTTCTTGTGAATCACTGATGCTAAACGGTCATTCCTGAATAATAATATAGGACTCAGATTGCAAAGTGGAGTCGAGTTCTGACTGGTGGGAATGCTTGTGAAAATATTTTGCTGTCTTAACTCACATCAGTCAGACTTTCTGCGATGAGTGGAAGGAATACTCTGTTTTGCCCATGCTTTCTGGAGGACCCTCCACAGTGCCACTCCTCTGTAATGTTGGTCTTTGGCTGGTTTATCAGATGATTGCTGTATGTATTATTTCTCTGAGAGCAAGTATCTTCTGACCTATGACCTGCCCAAACTAGCAAGTCATACACTTTGCTTCAGTGAGTTATTAATGCATTTCTGTTGGAGACAAGCTTCTGAGCTGGCACAATTGGCTGGGTGTCATTTTGTTTAATGGAGTGGGGTTTTTATTGGACAAACAAATGCTGTCCATGAAGCCTGAAAGAAACAACGGGAATGAGTGAGGTGAGGAGCGGTGGCTGAATAGGAGGTGGCATTTCCTGGGGCAAAGGCATTGGGCATTTTGGATCTGTTTTCTCAAAAGATGTCTTGAGACATAAGAGATTTTGTCGGGCAGGTGAAAGCCATTCAGAGAGTAGGGTGAGTGTTTGAATCTCAATCAATAATTGGTAGTAATGATGTAATATTGTCATTCTAGAGTACATCCCGACAGTGCCGATGTCCTGTCATTTGACCCCTCTAACCAGGGGTGCGTATAGAGAATACTTGCTGGGGAAAGTGCCTGAGGCTGTTGGTTTTGTCTTACAAATGAGATGGGGTCCTCATGAGGTCCCAACCCAGTTACACATCTAATTTCTTGTCTCCATACTCCGATGATGCCCTCTGTCTCCTTCTTCTCGTTTCTTTCTCGCCCTTCTCCGTTCAGTGTAATTTTAGTTTGTAAGTTTCTTCCAGGGCTGCAGATCAGTTAATCTTAGAATCCACTGCTCTGAGAGCATCTTGCCTTTTATCTCTGTTCTCTATATTGGGGTCTGTGATTCTGCTGCTAAAAAAAGTTTGAAAACCAGATGCCTAGATCATTTCTGCAGTGTTCCTTGTCTGCAAGGGTGGCCCAAGGGGGTTTGTGGGTGAGGGCCGCAGCGCCTGCGGCAGGGCATGTGTATGGGTGTGTACAGGGGCCTAGATAGCGTAGGGGACTGGTGTACCTGTCCCTGTCCTGTTACTCTTACTCTGCTTCTGAAGTCTGGGTCCTTCTAGTTCTTGGGGTATTCCCAGGCTGCTGAGGAAAACAGTTTGTGGGTTTCCTTGTGGAAACTAATGAATAAATCCCAAGTCATATATATTGTCTCTTATAATACACCCTGTGCAGACAAGAAATCTCAGAGAGGTTGAGTAACTTGCCTGAGGTCACACAGCTACTAAGTGAAAAGGTCTGTATTTGAATCCAGATCCTGATTCCAGAGTTCACAATCTTCACTACTATCTGCATCAGCCATACTTCTATAGTAGAAGTATTTTTACTGTATTTACTTTTACAATAAAAAATCTTTATTATTCTCTATCATGTCCCCTCTTGGGAAGGTGGGCTGGGTAAATTTAGCACTGTGTAAATTAGTGTAATATGCATATCTCACTTTTATTTGCCTTCAAAGTACTACCTTTGGAGGGTTGGGCATTCTGGGCTTCAAGTTGGCCATGGTGGGAGGAAGTGTAGGGGCCCAGATTCAGGGTTCTTGTTTCAGTTGGTCGGAGCAAGGGGAGAGATCTGGGATCTCCCAGCTCCTGAAGCTGGATAGTGAAGTCACACATCTGAGAGCTTCAGAGAAAAGAGGCCATCAGTTTCCCTCCACTTTACATCTCCTTTTTCTGACTCTTTCTGATTTTCTGCTGGATTCTGACGGAGTCCTTAGAGGGTGGCTCAGAAGATGTGGAACTCAGAACAGATCTGCTTGGAAAGTTCCAGGTGTGAAGGGGGACAGGGTCTGGGGAAGTCTAGAATTGTGTGTGTGTGCACATATGCGCTTGTGCATGACCATTGACCAGATAGCAGCTGCTCGTCCACTGATTGCAGGAATTGGAATCACAGACTGGGTGAACAGTGTGGTCAATTCGCAGGTCTTCGTGAGCATGAGGTAGTTAGATGGTGTCTGTATGGAGCTGTGAGTTATGCATTTGTTAAGGCCATGTTTCTCCTTGAGTTGTGGATTGTAATTGTATTCCCCTTTTCCAGAGTGTCTCATTCCTCTGCTTGAGGGGTGATTATGGACCTACTGTAAGGGCTTAGACATGCTCATGAAGCACTGGAAGGGAACCTTGGGAAAAAAATCCATGGACTAGGCTGCTGGAAGAAAACTCCAGCTAGCTTGTGGGCCCCTCAACCCTCAGTTTCATCCAGAAAACTGGGGGAGAGTTTTCATTAGCTAGTAGCTTCTCCCTTTTGTCTCTTCTCTGACCCGATCACACTTACAAAGCCAAGTGTGGCACCAGGGATTCAGAGTTTGTTGAGTCCCAGTGGGCAAAATCTCTCCTATCTTGCTTGAATGGGACCAAAGGGTGGCCACAGAGCCTTCCTTGCTGAAGCCTTCCTGCAGGCTCAATCCTCTGTCCTCCTCCTGTTGCCAAACATTTCCTGAGAACTGAATACTGCAGAGCCAGAGCTTAAGAATGACAGCAGCCCCAGGTCACACCAACTAATTTAGCCCTGCTCTACCCACATCTTGGGTTGCTGTTCATTCTTAGGTGTTGCGGGGTGGGTGGGGTGTCTGGGCTTCAGCCTTAGAGCCGTATATTTAGATGGGCCTTAGTGCTTCTTTTAGTCAGTCCACCCTGACTTTGTAGAGGGGAAGTTGGCTGTCACAAGGTCACACAGCCCCGTGTGGGCTGAGCCTGGTCACGGAACCAAGTCTTTGCAAAAGGCTCTTCTGAGGCACAGCCCGGACTTCCCAGAAGGATGCCGGCCCTGTCTACCCCACCTGTCCCGTTTTCCTGGGAACAAATGCTGGTGTTGCAGTTGAGAACTTTATGACTTCATTTCAGAGAATGCGGTTGGGTACAGTTTGCCTGGTGGGTGCCTAAATTTAAACGAAGTGGGCTGTGGTGGGCGGTAGTGAAGAAGAGTGGCTTGGTGCTTTCATTAAAGCACAATGTGTTGGGGGGAGGTTCGGTTTTTATTTTTACTTCACTGAATGAGGGTTGAGCACAGAGCTGAGGTTTCCCCCCCTTTCCTTTTCTTTCCTTTTAAAACTATTAAATATCTGTATTTTTATATGCTGAAATCAGGACTGGTGTTGCATTTCGATTTCAGCCTGAGTATACATTAAAAGTTGAATTGAAGTATCTTTTGCATAAGTATTGTTATATTCTTATTTTGCATTTCCTAATGGCCAAGCACAGTTTTTTAGGCAAGCCTCTTAAGCATCTATAGACCAATTCTGGTTAGACTTGGTTTTTATTCCTAATCCTGGGCACTGACTGGCTGAGTGAGCCTGGATATTGTTTCTGAACTTCCGTCTCCTCTCTGGAAAGTGTTGGAAGCAATGTCTAGGTATTGGAATGAATGTGTACATCTGCGGTCCCATGTGTGAAGCCCGGCGTCCTGCACAGCACGCGGAGGGTGCTCATGAATTACTGGCTGTGCCTGCCTTCTCTGCTGTGCCTTCCAGCCTTGCCCCCCACCAAGATGGGCATTGATCAGGGGAGGGTGTAGACAGGATAGCCTGCTGACGGAGGGGGCACGGGAATTGTATGGAGGGATGTACTGTTGTTAGTGTGTTGTGGGGGGACAGTTGGAGTTTGAGGGTGACCTGGCTTATCTCTTTGGGGTATATGGGGGAAGGATCAGAGGCCTGAGCACCTGGACCTTTGTCCTAGAGGGATGTCTTCCCGGGGGTCACCTCACTGATTCTTTGTAGTTAGTCTTCTCAGCCTTTGAAAATCCAGACTTAAAAATCTGGTCCGTTTACTATTTTATGGTCATAAAAGCAACTTGTTATAGAAAAGTTGGAACATATAGAAAATCATAGAGAAGAAAATAAAAACAGCCATCCTTCTGGAAGAAACCAGTGTGAGGATTTGGAAGTTTACATCCCAGTCTTTTTTTTTCTCTGCATATATACATTGGAGAGTTTGTCTGCTTGTTCATTTTTGCAGAACTGGAATCATACTGCACATATTGTTATGTAATGTGCTTTTAAAACTCTATTGTGAGGATTTCCTAGTTGTACACTGCTCTTTTAAAACCTGACTTTCTGGGATGGCACAGCATTCTATTATGTGGACATTCCATAACTTATTTAACCAGCCCCTCCTCTATATTTAGTCATCTAAATTGCTTTCCATTGCTTTTGCTCGTTCACCTAATGCTGCAGTGGATTTCGGAATGCAGATTTTGATAGGTAGGTCACTGTTTTAGGCAAGAAATTCTCTGGTGAAGCATGCTGAACTAAATGGTTGCATTAGTTTCAGGTTTTGCCAGGCCTTGCACACTCCCATGACCTTGGCACACTGCAGTGAGTTCACCATCTGGGTGAGCACTGTACGTCTCCTGAATCTCCGTCCTGCCCTTTACTTACTTCTCATTGTCCTTCAACCACTTCTCTAAGAAGCCCTCCTTCTCAGAGGCAGAGGGGATGATGAGAGGTCTCGGCTGCCCCAGAAGATGCAGGTTCAAGCCCTGACGATGTTACTCACTTGCAGAATGACAGTGAAAAATGTGTGGTACATTTTTGACACCAGTTTCTTTATCTGCAAAATGAGGGCAGTAATACCTTTCTGGCCAGGTGGTGAGGATGAAATATAGTAATGGCCTCTGACGTGCTTAGTAGCCTGAAGTATCACAAAGATGTTGGTTGTCAGCACTGACCACTTGGCCCACAGCCCTTGACCTCTTTGAGAGATGATTGACAATAGTGCCTAGACGGGTGGTATGTTTGGGAGCTGGGTCGCACAGTTGATTGTGCACTTTTCTTCCCAACTCCATGTCCAGTGGCCCACACATCAGCAGCCTGAAACGCCGTAGTGGGAATGTTTATACCTTGGAAATTGACAACTGCTCTGTGTGTGTGTGTGTGTGTGTGTGTGTGTGTGTGTGTGTGTGCACTGCTTGTTAAACATTTGCCTTACCAGCATTTCTCAGGACTTTGTCTCCAGTGTACTCATTTGACATATGTTGTCTTGAGGTTGAATTTATAGGTCTCCTTTCATATGTAAATGTCTCATGTCCCCCAGCTGGACTGTAAGCTCTTGAGGGCAGGAGTTAGGTATCTGAAGACTTTAATTGCTGGGATGACGGCTATCAGAGACCCATAAAGCAGCCTTTGCACAAAGGCACTTATCACTTTCAGGGACATAAAAAGGTTTTATGCTAAGACTTTGGCTCTGAGGGACCCATGGCTTAGGCCTCTCTTAATGATCCTTTCTAGATAGGTCTTACACACAGAGAGTTTCAGTTAGTTAGCCTAAAAACTGCCCAGGGTATCATAAAGAGGCTTTATTTCTCTGTTTCCATCAGTGACTATAGTAATAATGGTTAACAAGTAATAGCTAACGTTTATCGATAGTTTGCTGCGTGCCAGGTACGTGCTAAATGATTTTACGATCATTTTCTTGTTTAAGGCTCACTTCAGTCGCATAAAGAATACATTATTATTAGCCTTGTTTTATAAATGAGGAAACTTAAAGATGTTAAGTAACTTGGTCATGATTAAGGCACATCCAGGATCGACTGCTCATTTATTCACTCATTCATTTCTTTGTTCATTTAGCAGGCATCACACCCCTGCCATGTGCTGGGTGCAGCCCTGGCTGCCAGGATAGACAAAGCCAGCCCCTGTCCTCATGGAGCATTCCTTCCAATGAGCAAGACATGTAATAAGTAAACGTGTAAACATCTACTCCACTGTCAGGTGTCAATGAGGTCACAGGAAGAAAATCGGTCTTGGGAAGGAAATAAAGGCTGATGGGGTGAGGCTGGGCTTTGGCTGTTTGGATTCCAACTCTGGATGTCTTTCTCTCAGCCCTTGAGAAACAGCCCAGCCTGACCCTGGCCTTGCACATAGTGGGCCTTAATCACATTTTAAATTTCATTTTATTTTGGGTGCAAAGCTTTGCTCTTTGGGGAGGATTCCAGAAGACACATTGAGAGCTCATGGTACACTCAAATTAGGTACAAACGTGAAAAGAATCCTCTAGCCCACTGCTTCTTGTTCTGAGGGCTCACAGATGTTCTAGGCAGGTAGAGTAGGCAGGAAGGCTAAGGGCGAAGGTGGGGGCAGAAGAATGAGCTCTGCGGTGGCCAGCAGATGGGAGACTATAGGCTCTGAGGATCTGAGACCCACAGGACCAGCGACTTCTTAGAGATCGTGTTCAAAGGGTACATGTGGATACAGGAAGGCATGGGGATGGGGGCAGGACAACTCCCCGAGGCCATCTGCTGAATCCGTGTTCACCGGAGGCTGGAGCCCAGTGTTTCATTCCTTCCCCTGTGCCTTGTGCAACATTACCCTATCTCCCAGAATTTTTCCCCTGGGCTGGGAAATAATGGCAGATGGGTGCAGCAATCTAGCTTAGGAATGTGTTGAAGGGCAGACCTTAAGCCTAAGCATTTAAGAGCCAGAGTCGATTATGAGGACAGGCTACTCTAACCCCCAAAACATTTTCTAGAAGAGGGGACCTCCTGGTGTCAAACAGGCAAAAGGCATTTTAGGGTTGTCCCCCCAGCCGCCCATGCATTGCTGTTCAGTGTCGCCGAACCATCCTTTATTGAGCACCTGCTCCATGTTTATTTGAGAAGATTTTGAAAGGCCCTGTCCTGGGAGATGGGAGAAGTGAGATCCAGTACTTGCTCTCCTATGAGTGAATTAGCTTTGTGATAACAGCTCTTGGTCCTGGTGTCCTCTGTAACAGGAAGGGGCTGGCCAAATGGTGTCAATGTCCCCCTTTTGTTCTGACCTCTGTTCTAAGCTGGAGATTAGACAGGGTCCCACTCACAAAGCATTTCAGTCTTTCAGCTCCTTTTCCCAGCGGTGATCCCTCCCTGGAGTGCGGAGCTTGGGCAGGTGTTTGGAGGGGCCTGAGTAACCTGCAGAGCTGGCTCGTGTCTCCTCCAGGGCATTTCTTGTTCTGTGGGTGCCAAGTGTTTTTTCCCCGGCTCCCAGCTGTAAGCCACCTGGTACTCACTAGCGGTTAAGTGACCATTGCCCACACAGTGCGCTCCCCACAAAGTAAAGCTCACCCACAACTGTTTTCCTAGCACCCCCGCTGTTGACAGGAGCGGTGAAATTTTGGGTGTACTTTCCTGAGGGCTGGGTGGTTGTGATTTCTGTCTTTCGTACAGTCCTGTGTGTCTCAGAACAGTACAGAGTCTCCTCATCCTGGTCCCTCCGACGGCCTCCCACTGAAACCTTACAGTGATACCAGTGCGAACACATAGGCTTCAAAAATAAAAAGTTATGAGGTGAGGAAGCAACAGGAAGTGGGGAAGCGAGCAGAACAAAGCTTGCGATATGTACTCAGAACGCTGTTGACCTTTTTTTTTCTTTTTAAAATCACATAGCTCTCTCAAGGAGGAAGAGGGAGTCTGAGCATGAGTTGCAGCCAGGGCTGGGGGAAGGGGGCTGGGCCAGTGTATCTTCCAGGGCCCGTGCAGCAGCTTCCCCTTCCTCGTGTGACATGAGGCCTATTATTCACCCTGTTTGGAATAGAGTAGTCGGTGTTCTTAGTAGTGGGTTTCTGATTTATTGGGTAACTTGGAGATTTAGCTCTGTTTCCTTTTAGAATTGTTCAAATGTTCCTTTTAATGGGTAGTTGAATGAACTTCAGCATCCAAGTTTATGAACAGTAGTCAAGTGAATTGCTATTTATGTAGTTTAGGAGTAAGAGTCTTGTTTTTTATTCAGAATGGGAAATCCATTCTATTTTGTGAATTGGGACATAATCACAACAGTGGAGTAAATCTTAAAAATGTGATTGAATTCACAGTAAAATATGCGAGATAAGGAAATTAAAAGATACTTAATTCTTGCCTTATACCTCAATCTATTCTGTAAAATTTTAAAAATAAATATGCATACCTGGATTTCCTTGGCTTCTTTGTGAATGTAACAGAATTTAAATCTGAATAAATAATTCTCCCTGTTCAAAAAAATAATAATTAAAAAAATAAATAAAATCACATATCTCAAATGGTTGGGGTAGAAGCTCTTGTTTGTTTTAAATGGTTGTACCTCTTATGAGGCCTGTGGAGAGAGTGAGCAGCAGGCGGGAAACAAGTTTAGGGAAGATGTAACTCCCCCTCCACACTCACAGAACTTGGCAAAAGGTGTGCAAATTCGTGTCAGTCAGAGGCTGTTGATCCTTTCTCTCTACTTTGCTTAATTAAAGGCTGGGAAAGTTATTTAAATTGTGCCTCTTGTATACCTTCCTTTGTAGGACTAGATTACTCTTGGACTTGAAGACAGGAGGAAAGTAGAATTCTTTCCCCATACTTTTTCTTTCCCTGCCTCTACCTCAGTTTTTCATTTCCTACTGATGACTTGCAAAAAGAGAGAGAGGCAATTCGATAATTAGTTTCCAAGATTGTGAAGGGCCCACATATATTGACTTTAACAAAACCCTGTCGAGCTTAAGATGCCTTCTGTCAAGGAAGGCACATTTCACACATACAAGGGACAAGTCACTGGCTGGCCAGATGGAGAGAGAGAGAGAGAGAGAGATTGCTCCTTTAGACAACTAGCTTTTCACTTGACGAGCAATGTGGTCCTG
Source organism: Cacajao melanocephalus (assembly GCA_963573385.1). Classification (NCBI taxonomy): domain Eukaryota; kingdom Metazoa; phylum Chordata; class Mammalia; order Primates; family Pitheciidae; genus Cacajao; species Cacajao melanocephalus. The sequence goes on along the minus strand of CAUYLG010029517.1, from coordinate 91,341 downwards.
AGAAATGAAGCTCCCGATAGGCACTCCCTCTTGGGATATTTTAGCTCACTTAGCTCAGGCTGAGTTAGTTCTGTAGGGGCTTTGAGTGGGTTTGAGCTCACAATAATAGCTGTGCTAATGATAAGAGCTATGTGTTTGTGTGGGCTTCACCTGAATTGCCTCATTTTACCTTCCTATCAAGTTGGGAGGGAAGGTATTATAGGTGTTTGATCAATGATGGCTGGATAATGTTAATAATAAAAGAATGAAAACAGGAATGGTGAGCCCATGCTTGCTGGGCACATTCTTTAGGGTTCAAAGGCCCTGTGCTAGGTCACTGGTCCAGTCTTCCTTAACGCCAAGGGATGCCAATGGAAAGATGGGGAATGGAGACCTTGAGCAGTGACCTGAAGTGATGGAGCAGTGTCCTGCCCCTTAGGTCACTCTTGTCACAGCCTGTGTCTCCCATGTTGCCTTCACTGGCATCAGTTTCTGAGATGGCTGGGCTTGGGGTGTGTCTGTAGCCTGGCAATAGAATATCTCCCTAGGGGTAGTTTTCCTTGTCCAGGGCACATCCTGACCCAGAATCCTCCAGCTTTGCTGATGGATAGGCAGACTGGCCACTGAGACACAGAGGTGTGCCTTGCCTCCCACCTGGGCCACACACAGCCTTGCAGATTTCAGTGTCAACTGTATTCTACTGGAAATGCACCAGGGAGTAGGCTATTTTAAAGAAAAGCTAATGGTTTGCCTTGATTTTTCTTTTTTAAGTACTCCCCTCTCCCTAGTTCTATCTTACATCCATGGTATTTTGGCTTTGTCATTCTCAGATTGCGTTTAAGGCCTGCTCTGAGCGTCTAGGTTCTAGTCTTGGTGGAGGGATTCAATGGCAGAGCTGTTTTCACCTGCAAGACCCTCTAGACACACAGTGCATCCAGACAGCAACAGGCTGATCCACACCAGGGCTCATGACTTGGATACCTTCCTGTGTCCCTGTGGTTTCATCTCTGTTTTGTTTTGTTTTTTCTCTGATCTTGTTTGATGGAGGCATAGAAGGCATAAACTGGACTGCCACCTAATTCAATGAAGTTGTACACAATGAATGGAACACACAGGGCATGAGACTGAAACCATTTTTAAAAACCAAGCCGATTACCTCTGGTGGCTGTTTGACACTCCTGGGCTAATTCTGGGAGTTCTAACCAACTTACTGACGGAATCCCCACCGTCTGAAAAACCCAAGCCTTAGGCGTCTCTTACTCTGGCAGTGCCACCAAGCCGTTTAAAGGTGTGCTAGGTGGTGGTAACTGGTATTTTTCAAGTGGATGAAACTTGAGGGAATGTACAGACAGCTTTAAGGCAGATCTCGTGGCAGTCTGATTTTCTGCTTTTTATGGAAGTTGTACCAACTTGACTGTGGTTGGTGGCCACTGTGAGGACTTGATGCCAGGCCAGCCAGCACTGAGTTGAGACTGTGTAGGTGCACTGAGTTCACATTTTCCCCACTCTTCTGGTTTTGAAGGTTGGGCATCATCTACCTGCGTGATGGATGATTAAAAACAGAGGAAAAGTAATTCAAACCCAGCTTCACTTTAGTATTTCCCATCCTGTTCCAGTACTGCCTTAATATAAGTTACCTTAGAAAAAAACCCCACAATAAAATCAAAACTGCATCTTTTAACAATATTTACTTGAGTTCAGCCCAGGTTCTCTCATCTCCCAATTGGTTTTGATGCACTGATAGCCAGGCAGCTCCCTGGCTAGAATCTTGCATGTTAAATGCAGCATCTTGGGATGGGTGCAGTGGCTTATGCTCCCAGCACTTTGAGAGGCAGAGACCAGAACATCACTTAGAAGTTTGAGACCAGCCTGGGCCACAAAGTGAGACCCTGTCTCTACTAAAAATGTAAAAATTAGCCAAGCATGATGGTGTGTGCCTGTGGTCCCAGCGACTCAGGAGGCCGAGATAGGAGGATGGCTTGAGGCTGGGAGGCAGAAATTGCAGTGAGCTGAGATTGCACCACTGTACTCTCACCTGTACGGCAGAGCCAGACCCCGTCTCAAAAAAAAAAAAAAGTAGCATCTTGATTTACTGATGTAAAAATTCTTGTGGGGAGTGTGGCCCTGAATGTGAACATATGAAATTGGCTTTTTCCCCCCCAATTAAAAAGTGATTCACTATCTTTGTTTGATTATTGAAGTACTATAATGAATTCAGTGTTCAGCACTGGGGAGGCGTTGCCTCCCACTCTCACCCATGAACAGAGCGAGTGCATTTGAACATAAAATTAATAGAGTTTGTGGCTTAGAAAACCACCTTGTCATTAACCACCGGTGCATGCCAGCCTGAAAGATGTTCTTGTGCCAGAGTAAACCACAAGATTGTGGAAAAACGTAAAGGAAATGGGGGGTAACTTAGTAGTAAAAGCTAAAGGCTGGTAGGTAGGGGGTATGTTGAAGGGGCTGCAGAACAAAGGAAAGCAAAGTCTGGCCGGACCTTCTTGGCCCGTAGGCAGGCTTGGACTTCGCCAGTGAGAGGTTTGCAGCGTGTGAGCTAAATATTGATGTTCTAGTTTCTGCTTTTCCTTAAATTTGTATTTTGAAACTTCTGAGAAAAGGCAGCAAAAAGGAAACAGACTACTTTGTTGAAGCGGAGTGGGTTTGCCCCTAGTGGCCCACCTTTGTTAAATTAGACTTAATTCTTAGATCCTGTGTCTAAAACAACAACAAAAAATGTTTTTAAAATCCCCTGAAAGAAATAAAAATTAGACTTTGTTCATCTAGGACAGTAGTTCTCAAGTGGGGGTGGTTTTGCCTTCAGGGGACATTTGGCAATGTCTGGAGACATTTTTGGGTGTCATAATTGGTGACGGTGGTGATGATGGTAGGGGGTGCTGGCAAGTGATAGATAGAGGCCAGGGACGCTGCTAAACACCCTACACGTACAGGAACCCCTCCCCAACAAGGAATGGCCAGCCTGAAGTGTCAATAGCTGTGAAATCTTGACCTAGGAGCTCAGTGGCTGTGCATCTCATCCCCAGAGAGAGCAGTGTCTCAGGACTGGGCTGTGAGAAGATCATCCTTCTGCTGAAATGCAACTCCCAGGCCTGGAGAACTTCCAGCTCCAAAGATCTGGAAGGGTCCCAGGAGTTGGCTTCTTGATCCAGCTGTGATAATTTTGCAGCTTGGAGGTGTTTCCACCTTTTCCTTCTAACATTTCTCCATCATGTTTTGTTGCTACACAGACCTGTCCCCTAACATTAATTCTTTAATCCAGTGCCTTTTGTCCACGCTCCACACCAAGTGCTACAATTTGGGTTTTTCTTGCTTTTCTGTCTATTCTACCCATTGGAGGGAGTCTTTGGTCCTCTTTAGGGAATCTGCTCCTCTCCTTTCCTTTCCTTTCCTTTCCTTTCCTTTCCTTTCCTTTCCTTTCCTTTCCTTTCCTTTCCTGTCCTGTCCTCCCTCCCTCCCTCCTTCCCTTCCTCCCTTCTTTCCTTCCTTTCTTGTTTTGAAACACGGTCTCGCTCTGTCACCCATGCTGGAGTGCAGTGGCACCGTCTCAGCTTACTGCAACCTCCGCCTCCTGGGTTCAAGCGATTCTCCTGCCACAGCCTCCCAAGTAGCTGGGATTACAGGCGGGTGCCACTGTACCCGGCTAATTTTTTGTATTTTTAGTAGAGATGGGGTTTCACCATAATGTTAGCCAGGCTGATCTCCATCTCTTGACCTCCTGATCCGCCTGCCTCCCAAAGTGCTGGGATTACAGATGTGAGCCACCGCACCCAGCCTTTTTTTTTTTTTAAACAGGATCTCACTCTGATGCCTAGGCTGGAGTACAGTGGCACAATCTCAGCTCACTGCAACCTCCACCTCCTGGGTTCAAGCAATTCTCCTGCCTCAGTCCCCAAGTAGCTGGGACTATAGGCACATGCCACCACACCCCACTAATTTTTTGTATTTTTAGTGGAGACAGGGTTTCACCATGTTGGCCTCAAACTCCCAACTCAGGTGATCCATCCACCTCGGCCTCCCAAAGTGCTGGGATTACAGGCGTGAGCCAGCACACCTGGTCGGAATCTGCATTTTTCTATCCCAAAACAGAGGTTAATGAATCTCTGAATTGTTATTCTGCATAGGATATGTTCTGTGTGCCATTTCCCTCCATATGGAGAATTAAACCTGTGAACTATTTAATAAACTATAGGCTTTCCGCCAGTCAACTATAAAACACATGCCTCTTTCAGGCCACTTTTTGACAAGTTTCAGGTAAGAATGATAGCATATTAAATTATTAGGCAGTTTTATGACTGTGCAGGGAAGATTTATCCTTTGATGAATAAATATTGCTGTAGCCCAATTTAGAACTTGACAAATGCTGATTTACAGCTTAAAATATAAGGGTTATTTTATGATAGAGTGGCAGTGGTGGTGGGGTAGGTTTAAAAGTGATGTCAGTGGTGCCTTTGAGTAATAATGCCATTAAAACATTGCCACAGGCAGAGCTGCAGGGAGGATTCTCAGGTGGATTCTGGGGGTGCCTGCCACTCCTGATAGGTTTCGGGGTCCAGGTTACTTTCTTATGCACAGTCTCAGTTGATAGTACTTGGAGGCATTATTGAAAGTGTGAGTGCCCTTGGGTCCCTGGCAGTTGGTATTACAGTACACCTTCTAAAGGATTCTGCTTGCTTGTCCACGTAACTTCAGGGTGGTGGTGACCCCAGTGTCAGCGACTCTACATTTTTGAGGTGATGGGAAGGTAATTTTGAGGAAGAACATTTTCAAAACACTGTTGAGAAGCTGGTGAGTCCTTGTGTGTTCTGGTTGTGTTGATCATCCTACTTTTGAATCAGAAAACCAGACCAGGCTGGTGCAGTGGCTCACACCTGTAATCTCAGCACTCTGGGAGGCCGAGGTGGGCAGATCACCTGAGGTCAGGAGTTTGAGACTGGACTGGCCAAGATGGTGAAACCCCATCTCTACTAAAAATACAAAAGTTAGCTGGGCATGGTGGCACACCCTGTAATCCCAGCTACTCAGGAGGCTGAGGCAGGAGAATCGCTTGAACCTGGGATGCGGAGGTTGCAGTGAGCCGAGATTGCACCAATGTACTCCAACCTGGGCAAGATGGACATGGTGAAACCCTGTCTTTGCCAAAAATAGAGGAAACTAGCTGAGCATGGTGCCAAGTGCGTTAGTCCGAGCTACTCCAGAGGCCAAAGTGGGAGAATTTCTTGAACCCAGGAGGTCGAGGCTGCAGTGAGCTGAGACCATGCCACTGCACTCCAGCCTGGGTGACATAGTGAGACCTAAAAAAAAAAAAAAAAAAAAACCCAAAAGACAAAATGAACAAATAGAAAAAAAACCTGAGACATTTGAACTGACAAGTATGGATACTTACAGGAATAGAGGATTTAAAATTGCAGCTGACCATAATGTGTGTTACCTGCATGCACATGTGGTGATAGTAGAACTGGATCAGTTACTTAGAAACATTTTCTTTTGGCTTGCTTCTTATTGATTGATTTAATAGTTGTGGTGTGTACATGATATAAAATTTGCAAGTTACAGGAGTCTAAAGTGGGCTACATAATTCTTTCTGCTCCCAGCTACCCATTTCTCCTTTCTATAGGTAATCACTGTTACTAGTTTTTTGGGTATCTTTTCAAAGGTATTCTGTGAGTATAAATGCGTATATGAATATGTACTATTTTTCAACAACTGTTGGCATATTTTTCATGTTATTCTGTGGCTTGTCTATCTAGCAATATACATTGAAAACTATTCCACATTATGACATAGAGAATGCCCTCATTCTTTTAAAAAAAATTTCCCTCAGTCTTTTTTATAGCTGCATAACATTCCATTTTACAAAAGAATCATAGTTTATTAAAGCAGCCCTCCAAATGGTAGATATTGTAGTTATTTCCAATCTTTTGTCATTATAAATCATAGTACAGTGAGTATCCTTGTATATGTATTATTTTGCATATATAGGAGTATGTCTGTAGGATAAATTCCTAGAAGTGGAATTGCTGGTAAAAGCGTCTCTACATTTGTGATGTCGGTAGACATACTAAGTATCCTTTCACGGAGGTTGTAGCAATTTACACCGACACCATTAATGAATGAGACATCCTCACCAACACAGTGGTGAGGATGTCTCATTCATTGATGGGTTATCAGTAAGTGATCAGACTTTTTGATCTTTGCCAGTCAGATGGCTGAAATGGTATCTCAGTTTTAATTTGTATTTCTTTTATGAGTATGGTTGAACAACTTTTCACAGATTTAAGATCCACTTGTGTTTTCTTTTGATTCATAGTCTTCCCACGTTTCTGTTGCATTGTTGGTCTTTCCCAGTCTTTTAGATTTGGTGTCTCTTTGACCCATTTCTGTATTTGGTGTAGCCCACTCTGGGGACTGAGGCACCCTGTGCATTCAAATGAGGTTTTATTGAGTGCGATGGATCAACTCTCTGGTGATGAAAATGAGTCCATTCTCTTGGGTGTGGCCATTGCTGTGTTGGAGGCTGCTGGGATCCCCAAGCTTGAAGGTTTCTGGCCCTCACCCCTTCAATGCTTGTCAGAACAGGAAGCAGTCTGACTCACATGGAGAGCAAGTGCCTCATGGTGGGTTGAACACATGAGTGGGAAGATGGACACAAATAAGACTAGGAAAGCCAGGGTGGGAGGAGGAAGGGGCTTGGGGATCCAGAGCACAGAGTATTTGCATTTAGGCAGATTCATAGGAAAGAGGCATGATAGTGACACTGAATATTTTCAAATACACAGTATCCAAGAAGTCAGGAGAAATAGGGTACATTTGATTTAAACAATATGTCAGTTACATTTTCAAAACTATGCTCAATATATTTTTTTCAAGACAAGGTCTCATTCTGTCACCTAGACTGGAGTGCAGTAGCAGAATCTCAGCTCACCATACCCTTGACCTCCTGAGCTGAAGCTATACTTCTGACTCAGCCTCCCTAGTAGCGGGGACTGCAGGTGTGCACCATCGCACTCAGCTAATTTTTTATTTTTTGTAGAGCCAAGGTCTCGCTATCAATATGTTTTTTTCCCCCAACCTCCACACACCTTTTCAGATGTTTATCTAAACACAAAACAGTGGTTCTCAAGTAGGAGTGATTTTGCCACCTCCCCCCCACCCCCCATCCCTACCCCAAGAGGCATTTGGAAATGTCCGGAGACATTTCAGTTTTCTTTGTTGTGTCTTGGGAGAGATGGAGAGGGAGGAGAATGCTACTGGCATCTCGTGGGTGGAAGCCAGGGATGCTACCAGACGTCCTGCAGTGCAGAGGACAGCTCCCTATTTTAGCCCCAGATTCCACATTCAAGACATGAAAGCCCTGATGTATAAAGCAAATGGGATCCAGTGTTAATATGAAAAAAAAAAGTATCCTGAATCCACTGTTTCCTCCCATTTTCAGAATTTTGCACACTATTTTATGGCACAATGGAACTCACTGATTTACATTCAGAAAAATTTCACCTGAAAAGGTGTGGAGGCATAAGAAAAACATGGAGAATTGTAGTTGAATGCAACCAGCACGCTGTTACAAAATAAGTCACTACCCTGTGTCCTGACTTTTTGGACAATGAGAGCTGGGACCTGTCAGTGACCACCAGCTCCACCCCACTGCCTTCTGCAGCCTTTTTTTTTTTTTTTTTTTTTTTTGTAATCATGTCTTTGAGAAGGATTTTGCTAAGAGGATTACTCTTTCTCTTAAGGATACTCCAGACACGGGAGATAGGATTTTTTTAACCTGAGGCTGAAAGGGTCATTGATGCATCAGGTGGCCTTTTCAGTGTGCCCATGCTCCCGACATGGTGGGACCCTGCTGTGCTGCGTCTCCTGCGTCCTCAGGATGCCCGTCTTTGGGTGGCCTTCTATGTTCAACCCTGGAGACTCAGAGGAACCGTAGAAGTACCCAGGGATTTTCAGAGAGCGAGGTGGCTAAGGGAGAACACTCAGGAACCACACTGCAGGGTTGAAATCTTCACCCCTCACCTGTTGGTAATTTTGAGCAGGCTTCAGTTGCCTCATCTGTACAACGGGAACAGTATCGGCATTGAAATGAGGATTCACTGAGTATGGAAAGTACTTAGAATGGTGCCAGTAAGTGTTAGCTATTATAATTGTGATTATGATTATTATTGGTTTCAGCCATTGGCGGTTCCAGCCTTCTTGCCCTTCCTCTTCAGTCCCGCGGAAACCCTTTGCCAAGATCAGCCAGCACACGAGATTCCAGGGGAGCCTCCGATGGCACCCTTTGCCCTGCTGTGCTCGAACGCTTCTCCCCAAGTCCAGGGTGGGCTCTGCTTCTCCCAGGAGGTGCTGAAGCTTGTACTAAGCCCGTTCCCCTCCCTGCTCATCCACCCTTCCCTCCTCCACTGAGGGAGGAGTGGCTTTGCCTCTCTGAGATGGGCTTCTTATCCCGGAAGCTGAGAGGATGGTTGTGTCCATGCCGTGGGCTGCCCTCCTGCGTAGAACCCAGCTTCAATCAGGGCTGGGTTGGTGGGCTCCCTGCTCTTGGTCCCCAAGGTGCATTTCAGCTCGGCCTTACCACAGTCACCAGAAAGGGCTATTTATAAAACGAGGACAGCCTTTGGTCGGACCCTATAAACAGTCTTACTAGGAAGTTGTTAGGTGAAGCTGACTTTTAATTTCTTTTCATTCAGCATGGAGCTTCATATTCAAATAGGTTAATGGCTAGGGATCACAGGGTCTTATGCCTGGGCAGGTGGTCCAATCCCTGTATTTAGCGGCTTCTTAAAACAAGGCGCTGGTTCAACCTGGTTCTCTAGAGCCTTTATCACCGTCTGGCGTGGCGTATAGATGTTTATTTCACTCTTTCTTTGTTTCCTCCTTGTAGTTCAACCAGAGACTTGTTTTAAGAAACCGCTAAATACAGAGGCACTTTATGGGATGCAGTGAGGTGATAGTGGGAAAGAGGCAGATAAACCCTCTCTCTGGGGAGTTTCTAGTCCAATGGGGCTAGCACAGCCCCTGCTGTCAGGGACGCCCCATCCGTTAGGGAGACACAGCCTCTGTCCTCAGGGAGCCCCAGTTTGAGGGGAAGGCATAGGAGAAGGTGCAGGATGAATTCAGTCTGATGGTGAAACAATCCATGTTATCCAGGAGCTCCCAGTCTGACTGGGGAGAGACAAACCCTGCTCCTTCAGCCTGATGAAAGAGACTTGAGTCTTGCTTTCTGACTCAGTTTGATGATGTGTGATACAAAGAGAATCCTCAAGGAAATTGACGTTTCCATTCTTAAACCCCTAACTTTCTTTCTCCCAGGACAGCAGTAGAGGAGGCAGGAGAGAGTGGGCAGCCTGGGCAGAAGGGATTTAGTGGTGCCTGCTGATGTGGCCCCTCTGTGGGCCCAGCTCCACCCTGGAGCCCGTGCAGAGGGTGTGCTATCTTTAGTGGTTGCCCTTCATAATCTTTACAGGACATTGCTGACGTGGCTGTTTCCTGGGTTGGACCTCTTTCCCTAGAGAGCCATGCCCTTTGGGGAGTGAGAAATTGGTATAAGGTGAGGCAGGCCGTGGGGAATTGTTGGGGGTTGCTGTTCCCTACTTTCTCCCAAGTCAGAGGGTGAGACTTTTAGACTCTGGGCAATCAGTCTTAGGGTCAGAAAATAAGACCTTTTAGGGTCAGATATAAGACATAAGGTATCATCTGCCCTGACCTTCCCATGTGACAGAGGAGAATGTGGAGGCCCAGAGAAGGGAAGGGTTTTTCTTAGCATCACACACTGCTGAGAGGCTGTGTGGGCCTCAGCCTGGCTCCCGAGTCTCGTCCTCTCATTGGCATGCCCAAAACTGGCTTCCTGGTAATAGCAGTGGTCGGGGAAATCCTGTTAAGGTTTGGTCAGGTCAGTTATTCCCCGGCTCAGAGCCCTGCGTGCTCCATCTCCCCCAGAGAAAAGGCCAAGGGCCTCTCTGTGGCCTCAGGGCCGGCCTGCCCTGGCTCTCACCACCCCTGCCCACCCCCCACATTGCTAACCTGCCCTCTCCTCCTTACTCATACCACACTGGACTCTTGGTTGTTCCTGAGATTCCCACCTCAGGGCCTTTGCACTTGCTATCCTTTGCCTTCCCCCCGGTATCTGCATAGCTGAATGCTGCTCTTCCTCCAGAGATCCCTACCCTGACCATTCTAGATAAAATGCCCTCCTTCCTCACCATTCTCTCTCCCTCTCATCCTGCATTCCTTTTCTCTAGAGCCTTTATCACTGTCTGGTGTGGCATAGAGATATTAATTTAACTCTTTCTTTGTTTCCTCCCTGTGGAATGTAAACACCAAAACTTGTTCTGTTTTGTTGACTACTTCTATCCCCAGCACCTACAGCATGCCTGGCAGAGGCTGAGTGTAGTGGCTCACACCTGTAATTCCATGTCATCTCAGCACTTTGGGAGGCCAAGGCAGGTGTATTGCTTGGGCTCAGGATTTTGAGACCAGCCTGGGCAGCATGGGGAAACTCTATCTCTAGCAAAAATACAAAAAATTATCCAGACGTGGTGGTGCATGCCTGTGGTCCCAGTTACTTGGGAGGCTGAGGTGGGAGGATCACTGATGCCTGAAAAGTCAAGGCTGCAATCAGTTGTGATTGTACCACTGCACTCCAGCCTGGGTGACAGAGTGAAACCATGTCAAATAAATAAATGAAACATGCCTGACACATGGTAAATGCCTAGTATCTATCTGTTAAAAGAAGGAAGGGAGCAAAAGTGGAAGGGAGGGAGGGAGGCAGGGAAAATAAATACAAATGGAAATGAAAGGCCTCCAGGCACTTGATGTTAAGGATGGTTTGATTTGGTTAGTCTCCTTGGTGTTAAGGATGGTTTGATTTGGTTAATTTCCCTTATAGGAAAAGGACACAATGGCCTGGGGTGGTAGAAACTCCACTGCTCTCCATTGGCCATCTGGATCCATCTCTTTGGCATGGTGGGCTGGCAGCATTTTCTGTCAACCCCGAGCTCTATTCATCCTGCATGGTCCTTGTACCTACCATGCCTGGACTCCCTTTTCTGGCAGGGAAAAGGCATGTATTAGAAGATGAGCTGAGGATCCAGGGAAAGACTGAGGAGGGTACACACACAATATATTAAAAAAAAAATAAAAAAAATATGTATATATATTTGAGACAGACCCTCACTCTGTCACCCAGGCTAGAGTGCAGTGGTGCCATCACGGCTTGCTGCAGACTCTACCTGTTGGGCTCAATTGATCCTTCCACCTCAGCCTCCTGAGTAGCTAGGACTACAGGTTAATGCCACCATGCCTGCCTAATTTTTTTTAATTTTTAGTGGAGATGGTGTTTCGCTATGTTGTCCAGGCTAGTCTCGAACTCCTGTACTCAAGCAATCTGTCTGCTTTGGCCTCCCAAAGTGCTGGGATTAGAGATATGAGCCACTGGCCCAGCCTACAATATATAAGTTTTGATTATGTTCATAAAATTGGGAGGTTGGGAGGGGAAGCTGAAAGCTCCTAGGTTTAGGTCCTGCCCATTTTTTTGTGGATAGCCCTGGACAGTTACTTCCTCTCTCAGCCTCAGCTTCCTCATGTATAAAATGAGAATTGGACTAGGCCTGGACATCGACTCTCCTAGGCATTTGTGCAGATGGGCTTTGGAGGGGGGGGTCCTTGCCTCAGACGGACAAGGGCCAGTGATCTAGGTTGTTCCCAACGTCCTTCTAGTACTGACATCCGTGTAGACCTCTGCATTTTAAACTCTGCTCTCTTTGGATTGAATATCAGATTTTTGATGAAACCATGACTTCCTTGATAAGCTGAAAATAAAGGTGACAGTTTAAAAAAGTAAATGTTTAAAAAATTTCCTCAGTGCCAGTTACTTTAGTAAATGTGGGGTTTTTTTTTCTTTTTTCTTTTTGATCTTCACCTGTAAGTGATCACAAGATCAAACAAGTTTCAGTTTGAGCTCCCTCTGCCTTACAGTCTCAGCCTGTATCGCCTTGACTTATCTAGTTTGCTTTTAGCTAGTCTGGCTGTTTCAGGGAGGCCTTATCAGCCAAGTGCTCAGCCCTCAGGGTAGGAAGATATCTTGGGCTTTCTTTGGAAGCTGGTACCCCTCACCCACATAACTCCACCTTCCCTCAACCCCTTGCCTGCCCCTCTACCTGGCCAATGAGCTGTTATAACGCAGCAGTAACGGTCCCACTAGCTTTGGGAAGATCATCAAATTCTGCCTCCTTCCTAAACCCTTGCCTCTTACCCAGAACTAGTTACATAATTTACTGGGCCCAATGCAAATGAAAATGTGAGGCCTCTCGTTTACAAATCATTAAGACTTTCTAGGTGGTGACAGCAGCACGTTCAGCAAGTGTGGGGTCCCGTGAGACTGCACAGGTTGTGTGTCCCTAAAGCCGGTGCCACCCTTGCCATTTCCATCTTAGGTTACCAGGACCAACCATGGAGATGTATGTAACACAATTTGAGAGGCACCGAACATTCCCTCAGAAGGAGTTTGAGTTAGTTCTGTCATGGCCTGTTTGATTCAGGGCTGCTGTCCTGAGACTGTGTGTTTGGAAAATCTGTACAACTAAGTAGGGGGTGTTTGGACAGTGCCCACGAGTACTGGTAGAAGGGGCAGAGAAGGATGATTTATAAATTTTCATACTGCCCAAGGATGCTGAGAGCATCATTTGTTCTGTCCTTTAAAAAGTATTCTCATGGATAAATACAATGTGGTATATCCATACAATGGAATATTATTCACCCGTTAGAAAGGTTGGAGTATTGATACATGCCACAACATGGATGAACCTTGAAGACATGCTGAGTGAAAGAAGCCAAACACGAAAGACCACCTATTATATGATTCCATTTACGTGAAATGTCCAGAAAGAGCAAATCCATAGAGATAGAAAGTGGTTGTCAGGAGAAGAGAGGAAAAGAGAGTGACTGCAAACGGGTATGGAGTTTCTTTGGGATGATGAAAATGTCCTGAAATTAAGTAGTCATAATGATGGTTGTACCACCTTGTGACTATGCTAAAAATCAGTGAATTGTGCACTTTAAAAAAGAGTGAATTTTATGGTATGCTAATTAAATTTTGATTTTTAGGCTGGGAACAGTGGCTCACGCCTGTAATCCCAGCACTTTGGGAGGCCAAGGTGGGAGGATCACCTGAGGTCGGGAGTGCTAAACCAGCCTGACCGACATGGTGAAACCCCATCTCTACTAATACGAAAAATCAGCTGGGCATTGGTGGCTCATGCCTGTAATCCCAGCTACTCGGTGGGGCTGAGGCAGGAGAATCACTTGAACCTAGGAGGCAGAGGTTGCAATGAGCACAGATTGCGCCACTACACTCCAGCCTGGACAATGAGAGTGAAACTCCATCTCAAAAAAAAAAAAAATTGTATGTATGTGTGTGTTTATTTATTTATTGAGACGGAATTTTGCTTTTGTTGCCCAGGCTGGAGTGCACTGGCATGATCTTGGCTCACTATAACCTCCGTCTCCTGGGTTCAAGTGATTCTCCCACCTCAGTGTCCCTAGTAGCTGGGACTACAGGTGTGTGCCACCACGCCCGGCTAATTTTGTATTTTTAGTAGAGTCGGGGTTTCTCCATGTTGGTCAGGCTGGTCTCGAACTTCCAACCTCAGGTGATCCGCCTGCCTCGGCCTCCAAAAGTGCTGGGATTACAGGCGTGAGCCACCGCGCCTGGCCATTTTTATTTTTAAAAAATTAGCTAGACGAGGCCAGGTGCAGTGGCTCACGCCTATAATCCCAGCACTTTGGGAGGCTGAGGCGGGTGGATCACGAGGTCAAGAGATCGAGACCATCCTGGCCAACATGGCGAAACCCCGTCTCTACTAAAAACACAAAAATTAGCTGGGCGTGGTGGCGCATGCCTGTAGTCCCAGCTACTCAGGAGGCTGAGGCAGGAGAATCGCTTGAGCCCGGGAGGTGGAGGTTGCAGTGAGCCGAGGTTGCACCACTGCATTCCAGCCTAGGTGACAGAGTGAGACTCCATCTGAAAAAATAATAATAATTAGCTAGATGAAAAGTCTTGAAGGCTCAACCTTTAACCCTCTCCCCTCTGCCCTCTGGGTGTTGATTGAGCACAGGAGCGGCCTTCTGCCTTCCATGCGTGTGTCCCTCTTACTCCTATCTCTCCCCAACCCCAGCCACAGATCATCCCTCAGATATCCCTCTAGCAAAGCCTGTTTTCCAGGAAAGATCCTGTGGAAGCATTCATGCTCAGCGGATATGTGGCTGCTAAGACTTAGCGTCTCCCAAGGTATTTGCATACTAGCTTATAAAAGGAGAAACCTTTTTAGGTGAGAGGAATGAACGTTTAATTTTAGAATTCCAAGTAAGAGCAAGCATGGGTGAAAGGTTTTTATTTTGTTTGGGGTCGGAGTGCTCAGTGCCCTGGAACTTGGGGTGGCCCAGCCCCCTTTCCACACTGATCAGGCTGACCCCAAGACTACGGGAGCCTGGTGGTGAACGGCAGGCTGAGAAACAGCTCCTTCGGGACAAACAGTTTCCCCCAGACCCAGCCACACCGCCTTCACATTTCCCAAAGCGGGGGGACATTTTGACTTTTGAGGCTGCTAGGAGGAGACAGCTTCTAATAAGGTTTCATTTTTTCTCTGTTCAATGTGCTTGCTTCTTGAATCAAGGGGGTCCCATTTGAGACAAGCCCCTTGCCTGGTTCTTGTCTGCTCTGGACCCTGCGAAGTTCACTTCTGCTCCCCCTGGCCCAGAGGTACTCCAGTCTCCCGCTTCCCTCTTTACACCTCCCGTGCCTTCCGCCTCCTTCCTCATGACCACAGACCCAATCTTTGAGACCAGTTTAGCTCAGGCTTCTCCACCCATCTTTGAGAATCCTCTTTAGTCAGTGTGCAGCCTTTCTCCTTCATGTTCTTCATGGTCCCCGGACCCTGAGACTTTTGTCTTGATCGCCTTTGGAACTTCAGTGCCTGGCGTGGTACTTGGACACAGTAGGCACTTCATAAATGCTTTCGGACTGCACAAAACCAAGGCTGTATTTGGCCCTGTGAGGGCGTGGGGAGCAGCAAATTCAGCAAGAGAGGTGGCAAGGCAGCTGTCGGCCTCGGGCACTTCTTGCTAAGAGAGGAGGAAATAGCATTTGCGTGGATAAAGAAGAGGCTCCTTGAGCTTCGTGCACATGGGATGATGAGCCAAGGGCAGCTCCGGAGCTGCCCGTGGAGTGGTGGCTTTCGTGGAGTATCCTGTTCTGCAGGATCCTTTTGGGTTTTGAGCTTGCATCTTCAGCCAGAAGACACCTTCATGAACAGGTGTTTATGAAGTGCCTGCCATGTGCCAGCACCCATCTGGAGCCTGTGACTTTGTTGGCGCCCCATGTGTCATGGGCTTGGAGAGCACAGAAGGCCCTGCCCGGGCTGCATGGTCGCTTTCCCTGAGCTTCCTGGGTTTCTTCCAGCTTCCCAGGGGTGTTAAGTTTCCATATGATTGCTTTGGGGCAAAACACATTGGGGCTTACATCTTTTTATTTATTTTTTTGAGACAGAATCTTGCTCTGTTGCTCAGGCTAGAGTGGTGCAATCTTGGCTCCCTGCAACCTCCAACTCCCAAGTTCAAGCAATTTTCGTGCTTCAGCAACCCTGAATAGCTGGGACCACAGGTGCGTGTCACCACACCTGGCTAATTTTTTGTGTGTTTTTTAATAGAGACAGGGTTTCACCATGTTGCCCAGAGTGGTCTCAAACTCCTTAAGTCAGGCATCTCAGCCTCCCAAAGTGCTGAGCCACATAGCTGGCTAGGTGTGAGCCACATAGCTAGGTGTGAGCCACATAGCTGGCTAGGTGCTTATGTCTTCAACACTGCCTTCACATTCTGCCTCTGAGGAGTCGCAGGGGATAAGGATAGGATAGGGCTGTCCTCTTGGCCCCATCTATCTGGTAGGTGGGTGTAGGTTTTGCTCTGTCAGTCAGAGCCCTGGCAGGAAATGACTGGCGCACACAGAGGGATTAACTGGAGAGGACTATTTACAGATGTGTGGGCACGGTGAGGGAAACCATCCCAGGCTGGTGAGGCTCCCTGGAGCTGGCAACAGTGGGAAGCTCTTACCTCTCCTAGGCCAGAAGGAAGGCGCCCCAGGGATGGGGAGAAGGGGCCTCGACAGCATCTGTGATGATGACGAGACACAACCACTGCCAAACTGTGGTGAGGAGAAGGAAGGGAGAATGAATGTTCTCACTTTAACTAAATGCAGCTGGAAGCCAAAGGAGCCCAGTGGTCCAGGAAGGGCACAGAACAGAGAGTGGGGGCAAGCTGGGCACACCTGCCCCTGGCTGCCCGGGCATTCTAAGGCTCAGCAGGCTCTTCCCCTTCTCTGTTTTTTTTTTTTTTTGATATGGAGTTTCACTCTTGTTGCCCAGGCTGTAGTGCAAGTGCAGTGGCACAATCTCAGCCCACCACAACCTCCTCCTCTCGGGTTCAAGTGATTCTCCTGCCTCAATCTCCCGAGTAGCTGGGAGGCTGGTCTCAAACTCCCGACTTCAGGTGATCCACCTACCTTGACTTTCCAAAATGCTGGGATTACAGGCGTGAGCCACCATGCCTGGCCTCTTTCCCTTCTTAGGTGATTCAGGATGTGCCCAGTCTGCCAGCGCTCCCTTCTTCACAGCACTGTGGCTGTCAGAAAGAAGAAACTGCCCCAGCCGCACAAGCAGGATGGCCACTGGTATTTTGAATGTTGCAAGAACAACAAATAATGTTTATTGATGGCATTTCATGTGCATCCTCTCATTAAATCTTTACGACAACCCTAGCAATGGGTACCCTGATTATTCTTGTCTTCATCCTGTTACTGAGGAAGAATGCGGGGCTGAGAGAGGTTAGCAAGCTGCCCGGTCGCTCTGCTAGCTAGAGGCAGAGTTGAGCTCAGACCAATTCCATCTGATTACAGGACACACACTCTTACCCTCTGCCTACCTCAGGGTCTCATTCCTCCGTCATGGGGCCCCACCCACCCTGTGGTCAGTGCCACGTGTGTGCTGACCCACTGCTTAGGATGGCTTTCCTACTTCCTCTCCAGTAGGAGACCAGTTGAACCTATTTTTTGAGACCCAACTGAGAATCTCACTTCCTCCATGAGAGCTTCTCAGCCCGCCCTATCTCTATTAGGCATTAGTGGCAGGTGACTCTCTGCCATCCCTTGGAATGTTATCCAGCTGTTTTGAGTGTGCACATCTCCAAAGTCTCCAACGAGAATCCAGCTTTCTTAAGTGCAGATCCTAGGTCCTGAGTTTTCTTCTAACTCTTTGTTCACTCAAAAGGTTTAGTTGAAGAAACTTTATTTTTCTTTTGCGAGACCAAGTTTTGTTCTTGTTGCCCAGGCTGGAGTGCAGTGGCGCAATCTTGGCTCACCACAACCTCCACCTCCTGCATTCAAGCAGTTCTCCTGCCTCAGCCTCTTGAGTAGCTGGGATTACAGGTGTGCGCCACCACGCCCAGTTAATTTTGTATTTTTAGTAGAGACAGGGTTTCGTCATGTTGGTCAGGATGATCTCGAACTCCTGAACTCAGGTGATCCACCCACCTTGGCCTCCCAAAGTGCTGGGATTACAGGTGTGAGCCACCACGCCCAGCCTAAGAGACTTTAATAAAGTAAATTAGTCAGGGGGAAGGGAACTGACTGGGAGGATATGGCACACAGGGATTGTACTTTAGGTGGTAACAGGGGGATGGTCCTATAGGGGGAAGTCATTGCCACTCTGAGGCATAAAGGAACTCCATCACAGAACTGTCACCGCAGCCCAGTGAGGCCATAGCTGCTGGACAGAAGTGTCATGTAGGAGCTGATGGATTTGAGAACTGGCTTTCTACTTGGTTAGTAAGAGCCCAATGAAAGCCAACAGGGAAGACTTTCTTAAAGGAAAGTGAAGACGCAGAAGCTGGAGCTGACTCTAGCAGGAGCTTACAGTCTAGTTGAGGGGTTTTTGGGGTTTTTTTTTGAGACTGACTCTTGCTCTGTCGCCCAGGCTGCAGTGCAGAGGTGCGATCTCGGCTCACTGCAACCTCTGACTGCTGGGTCCAAGCGATTCTCCTGCCTCAGCCTCCCAAGTAGCTGAGATTAGGCACCTGCCACCATGCCCAGCTGATTTTTGTATTTTTAATAGAGACGGGGTTTTGCAATGTTGGCCAAGCTGGTCTCGAACTCCTGACCTCAAGTGATTTGCCTGCCTCAGCTTTCCAAAGTGCTGGGATTACAGGCGTGAGCCACTGCGCCTGGCCTTAGTTGAGGTTTCGAGGGGAGGGGGGAAGACAGGCACATACCCCCTACTTAAACGGAACAGCACTCTCTACAGGGGAGGATTTTCCCCTAAACAGATGAGCTTGCACAATGGAGGGGGACATTTAAGGAAACAGAATTTCTAACAGCTTCCTTCTTATAGGATAGAGGCTGAATGCTAGTCCAGCTCCGTAGGGCTCCCCAAAAGGCCTTACACAGGTCACAGATGCATCTGGTTGAGCACGGCCAACCTGTGTTTTGGCATTCTTAAAGTCTCAAAGTTCTTTAAAAAGCTACCTCGAGAGGTCCAGAAGTTTGGATACATTGCAAATGTCCTTTGCCTTTGGAGCTGATGCCGAGGAAGGGGTTGAGCATCAGGTCTCCCCACCTCAGGAACCACTGCACTGGGAGGACCCTAGCCTGCCTCCTGTGTGGGGTTGCTTAATCTCATTTCTTTTTTCTCTATTCCTATTTTGCCACCCACTCCTGTTGGCCTAGATCCTCCTAGACTCTGGAAGAGTAGATCAAGTGAGGGAGCATTTGGAAGGAGGCACAGCAGATGAAAGGTCAAGAGCTCTTCGCTTGGGCCCTTCTTTTCTGGCCCTTGTGAATTTTGATAAATTTCCTTGGAGTTTTCTCTCTGCTAGACCTTGGACATGCTCAGAGACACTCCAGTTATCCTGAATGCCTTTATCTTGCCTGAGCACACCATATACCCTCTGACCTGCAGGGCTTTGAATTCTCATTTCTGTTCTTGGTGCCTAGAGCACTCTGCTACCCCTCTTCTCTGCCTTGTAAAACATTAGGGAGCCATGGGAACTGTGCAGAATCCCATGGTTTACACTCCATCTAAAGAGTTTCTGGGCTCCTGATTTACAGGTTGTGAACTTGAGGGTTACTTGGATTGTATGTGGCTGCTCCCCTTTGCAGAGACTCAGAAAGGCTTGGGGAGCATAGCCTGGGAAAAACATAGAGGAAAACAGAAAACCAAGGCTCAGAGGAGACACTCAGGAGAGGATAATCGGCCCTCCTCAGGAAGCCGGGAGGGCTGGCGGGGGGTAACCTGAGGCCAGAGACGCTCTGGAAGGGGCTTTACACCTATGGGAGGACATCTCTTCTGCATCTGTTTTTGGGGACTGGCAGGGCCAAGGGGTGGCCTGAGGTCAATGGCAGTGGTAGACTCAGGGCCCAGGCCGGGCATAGAAGCTAGGAGAGTCTGGCTGGGGAAGACCCTTCATTTTACAGAAAAGAGATAATTCTCTATGCCAGTCTGTGACCTGCTCTGGTGCCTTTGTTTTTCAGTACTATGTAAGTTTCAGACATCAGATAATGCCTTTGTTCATAGTTTTTGTCTTGTTTTAAGAGATGGGATCTTGCTATGTTGCCCAGGCTGGACTCGAATTCAAGTGATTGTTTTGCCTCAGCCTCGCAAGTAGCTGGGATTATAGGGGTGCACCATGACGCCCAGCTCTGGTTCAGGTTTTAAAGTATTATTATTTTTTGATTATGTAAATAAAACATAATAAAGATAACAAAGAGGAAAGGGAAGTGAAAGTAATGTCACCCATAATCCCACCACTCAGATGTTATTTACATTTAGAACCTGGGCACGTATACTTCCCAGACAATTTTTTGTGTTTTTATAAATACAGAAGCAAATCAAAGATTTTGTAACCTGCTGTATGCATCTGTCCATTGAAAAGAATACAAGCATGCTCCAAATTCGAATGGTAGGGTATAAAGACACCCCCCTTCCCCTGCCTCCATTATTTACCCCCTAATTCTGCTCCTCAGAGGCAGCCTCTTTTATTAGTTGCTGGTATATCATTGATTAGGGAGATATTTAGAAGGGATAATGTGTGTGGATTAGCAAAAGTGTTAGTATGGCTTGTACAGATGTTGTCATGTGGAGATCAGGAGGAAGAGTAGGTTTAGAGGGACTGGGAAGTAATTTGTGGTTAGAGAAGAGACTTTCAGAAACTGGAGTTAGAGAAGAAAGAGATGGAGAATTTTTTAGGCCTTGGTTTTGATTGGATTTGTCATAAGGAGCAGGGTGAGTGAAGGTGAACGCAACAGTGGGCAGGGGCCAGATATTGTGAAATTTTGCCTCCTGGGTGGGGATTGGGCCAGAGGGGGCAGCAGGTATGCAAATGGACAAGAAACACCTCAGGAAGTGGTGATAGTATAATAACTGGTAGATATTTGTAAAACACCCTAGCTTGACAAAACAAAAGTTGGCAGCCCTAGTTAGTCTCCTTTTTTGTTTGTTTATAAAAAAAAAGTTTTAGCAAATCTGTGAATGCCAAAACCCTGGGCAAAACTGTAGAACCAGACTGGATTGCGGAGGATGTGGATTTTAGGTTCACTTCTGGTTTTGGCCATGACTGACTGCAGTTTTGAACTGCTCCTCAGTTTGTTTGTTTGTTTGTTTAGATTTTTTTGAGTTGGAGTCTCGCTCTGTTGCCCAGGCTGGAGTGCAGTGGCTTGATCTCGGCTGACTACAACCTCTGCCTTGCAGGTTCAAGGGATTATCTGCCTCAGCCTCCCAAGTAGCTGGGTGGCACCTGCCACCATGCCAGCTAACTTTTGTGTTTTTAGTAGAGACAGGGTTTCACCATGTTGCCCAGGCTGGTCTGGAACTCTTGACCTCAAGTGATGCACCTGCCTCGGCCTTCCAAAGTGCTGGAATTACAAGTGTGAGCCACTGCATCCAGCCTCCTCAGATTTTTTTTTGTTGTTGTTGTTGTTGTTGAGATGGAGTCTTGCTCTGTCGCCAGGCTGGAGTGCAGTGGCACAATCTCGGCTCACTGCAACCTCTGCCTCCTGGGTTCAAGCAATTTTCCTTCCTCAGCCTCCCAAGTAGCTGGGACTATAGACGTGTACCACCAGGCCCAGCTAAATTTTGTATTTTAAGTAGAGACAGGGTTTCACCATGTTGGCCAGGATGGTCTCAATCTCATGACCATGATCCATCCACCTTGGCCTCCCAAAGTGCTGGGATTACAAGCGTGAGCCACTGCACCTGGACAGATTTTTTTTAGATGACAGCCTTTTTATCTGCAGATAAGTGGGTCTCAACCCTATAGGCACCTTAAAATCACTGGGAAACTTTTAAAAGAACCTAGTTGTTGCCAGGGCTCCACTCCAGGCCAAAGGTGTCAGAATCTTGGGGAGCCTGGGAATTTTTTCAGAAATGCAACTAACATTAGGAACCCTTGGATTTGGGTCATCTTAATTGCTCATTTTAGACCTAAAGTGTTATGATTCTCTGAATTGTATCATATAATTTCATTCCTTTCAGATACTGTGCACAAATGTCATAAACTTTTTACATACCAAGAAGTCATTTTTTAATGAAAAACTCCCCATAATTCTCATTAGGCCCGTGATATAATGCCTGTGTCCCGCAATCAATAAATTAGAATCATAAATGTAGTAAAACATCGAATAATTACTTATTTGACCCAGAAGTCGAAAGCATGGACTTTAATCTTTAATTTCTCATTCCCTCATTTTGAAAAAACTACTGCCTGGAGTCCTGGGGCCATTCTCTATTTGTAAAGAAGACACTGAAACATTAAGACATTACTGGAAGTGTCTTTGCTAGAAGAATTGTGTATACCGTAAGTTCTAAATTAGGAGGTCCAGTTTGGGGAAGCTTTATCGGATCTAAATTCTACATGGAGTGGGAGGTGTTTAGAGTCTTGGTGCTCGCCGTTTTATCTTTACCATTGAAGTTCTTGGTTTTGTCTCTTCCTAAATGAGTCATTTTTTTAAAAAGGAACCTCACTTGGGGGGGGCGAGGAAACCACTGTGGGAGGTGCTGAGTGTGGGGGCGCCGAAGAGCCAACCATTGGGAGACCGAGTTTACAGCTGGGCCCTCCACTCAAAAGGGATGGAAGGGACCCGTCCTTGCTGAGGGTGGATCAGAGACAAGTAGGACATAGCCTGGTTGGGGAGGCGCAATAGGAAGGTACTGATGTTGTTTATGAAGCTACCGAGTATTTATTGGAGCTCCACCAACAAACATGCTGCCTGGACGCAGGGCGCAATCCATGGGCAGAAGTGGATTGTGGACACTTGGCAGATTGTGGACAGAGGGGAAGGAGCTTCCTAGTTTGTCCTCTGCTTGAAATGACACAGATTGTGTCCACAGTTGCCTGCACTTTCAGATAAATGAACTGACGTTACCAACCCCATGCTGGTGTGAACAATGCAAGTCAAAATGTTAGGACCAGGCAAGATGTCAAAGGGGCAGGAGGTGGCCACTGAGGACCCCACTGTGGAATGCTGAAGGTGGCCTTGATGACACAGACGCTGGCTGGGCAGCCGGAGGGAGATCAGATCGAAGATGGGAGCTCTGCGGGACCGCCGCATGTCACTTCCCCTTTCTGTGCTAAGATCTCCTGGCTGAAAAATGGTCCCCTACCACACACACACCTCAGTCACCAGGCCCCTGCTAGCTGTTGGGAATGCTTGATGTCCTAGATGCCTCAGTGGCTAGGGGTGGGAGAGAAAGCAGGACAGGGCGAGCAGAGCCTGGCTTTGGAAACCAGAGCAGCTCCACACAGTTTGGCCCAAATCCCTCCCGTGCTTGGGGTGAGGAGAAGCCCAAGGTAAGGGTGCCTCCCGACACCGGGGAAGATCTTGGTGCCTGGGGAGCGTCAGCTGGGCAGGCTCCTTCTCCTCCACATAGAGCACCCTGCAGGGCCAGATTTCATCTTTTCTCAGTGGTATGTGGCCTCCTGCCACTGTGCATGCGTGTTTTCTAAGTTTGTCACAAACTTCCTGTTTAGGTACGATCAGACGCTCGGAGCTCTGTGCGTTTTGAAACCTGGGCATTCACCGAGGTCCGGCGCTTCTTTCTTACCAGCTGTGGGGTGGCCTGTTTGTTCCTTTGCGGACTTCTGCCGTCCTTCTTTGCAAACCTTCTTGCTGGGAAATGCTCTGTAGCCCTGTGCTTGTTTCTGTTAGTAAGGGTGGAGAGAGCTGTGAGGTCTGAAGGCTGGAAAGGGGGAGGGGAGCAACACTGAGTGGGCCCCTTATGTAAGGCCAGGTGCTGGGCTACATATGATGCTTCTATACACTTGTTTTATTTAGGCCTCACACTCACTCAGGCAGAGCCAGACTCCCAAAAGGTGAAAGCTGACCTGGCTGACGAGGTCAGGATTTGATCCCAGGCCTGACTCCAGTGCTCCTGTGAGCTAAGTCCTGAGGAGCACGCTTCCCTTTTGGTTGCCCCTGGTTTGGGTAGATCCTGATTTCTTTTGGAGCTTCTTGGTGACAGCATCCCGTTGAAACCCATGGTTTTCTCTCAGCCCCTTGTTACCCAGGTCCGCCTGTCTGTCTGCCTGGGGTAACTGGATGGCCCTTGAGTGCTTTGCTGATTTTCACCTTTCCCATCCTCTTCCTCTCGTGGCTCTGGGAATCCCAGAATTGTTAGATGGCGGTCTGTAGCTGATGATTGAAGTGGATCGGTCCAGCTCCTCATTTCTCAGAAATAGAATATTCTTTTTCCTGCTTCTGGGCACTGAGCCCCGACTGCTTTGCTAGTCACCATCGGCTTCTCTGCACAGCTGGATTCCTTACATTTCAAGCTCTCCCTTGAAGAAGGAAGAAGAAGAGTATATCTATCTATGTCTGCAAAAGCATGTGAAAGGGTGGCCAAGAAAGGACACCAAGACCTTGAATATGCAGGTGCAGGAAGAAGAGGGAGGAGCCAAATCCAGCCTCCCTGTTAAAGTAGCTGTTAGAAGGTGCCGGACTCTGGTGCCTCCTGTATAGGAAGAACAGGTATGCCTCCCAACTTCAAGAAGGCCCTGCGTCCCTTCACTTGCCCATCTTGGTTCTCCTGTATTTTCTGAAAAACCTCTGGAATCTTATCGCCTGAGCATCAGGATTGTTCCGTGGATCAAATAACTGAGACCCTGTATTGAGCAGTGGGCAATTGTAAGCATTTTCAACCCTATTCATTGCCCTCAAGAGCTTGGGCACAGGGAACTCTTGCCCAGAGAAGCTAAATGCAGTGAGCTCGGATGAGCCAGGAGAGCTCAGTGAGCTGGGTTGGTGCCAGCCAGCAGACTGCAGACCCAGAGACCCAGCACCCAGCACCCAGCACCCAGCAGATCCAGCGGGCTGGAGCTGGGTGACCAGAGGGCAGAGCTGCAGGGGAAGAATGTGCTGGGTGTTGGGACCTGGGTGAGGTGCATGGACTGGGCAGGGGATTACAGATGGGGTGAGCAGAGGTACGCATGGGAAACAGGATTGAAGAAGGACATGTGCACCATTTATGAAGGATCCCAAGGGATGGCTGTGGAGTTTGGAGGTTCCCTGTATTGAGGAATCTCCAAAGCCAAAGTTTGGGGCCGGGATTGATAAATGCAATGCTGTAAGAAGATCCGTCTGGATTTATGAACTGTGAATGGGCAGTGCTGGTAAGTTAGGAGACCTTTATCATGTCGGGGTTAGGAATGAAATGTTGAGGACTTGGACTAGGGTGATGGTAGTGTATGCAGAAAAGACGAGGCAGAAGTGGGAGGTCTCAAATCTCAGCTCTGCCACTTGTCACCTGTGTGACCTTGAGCACATTACTTCATCTCTTTCAACCTGTTTTGTCTTCTATAGATAGAGGCTTAAAACGCTTCACAGGACTCTTGTTAACTTGTAGCACACCCAGCACTTTGTCGGTGCTCAAGGAATAATGAATCTTCTCATGCAGTGAGAGGCATTGTTTTGTGACCGGGAGGTATTAGGGGAGTGGAGAATGAGGTTCTGAATCTCGGAGCCTGGGAAAATGATGAAGCCTTCATGGAAAGGGATGGAACTGCTTGGGGTGTTTGAATTCAGCTTTAAGAACTTCTCCTCCTATGCTCTGGCTACTGAGGGCTGTCACAGAAAACCCCACATCCATGTAGATTACACCTCTACAAAACCACAGCTTCTGGCTGGAGCGGGGCCCTCTGGGATGCTGGCCAGCAGGTGGCTGCCTCCAGTCAGGGTGGTGATTGGGTGAGAGAGTGAGCCACCTAGGGCACCAATGTCGGGAGGTGCTGGGCTTCAGGGCCACGCCCGCACTTGATACCCACAGTGGGGCATGCACCCCAGACTCCTCTCCTATCTGCCCTTCTCCACTCAGGAGACTACCTGGCTTCTCTGTTCACAGAAAATGTCACTCCATGGCAAGCCCACTCAAGTTCCCTCCTGTATGCTGACCTGCATCTGGGCTCATTCCCAGCTGGTTTCCTTGTACTCAGAGAAAGAGACATCCTTTCTCCTGGCCAGAGAGAACCCTCTCCCTGTACAGGGGTTCCCCTGCCTCCTGCAGCCCCTGGGACCTCACCCCTCAGTCCTGCAGCAGCAATTTCCTCAGGCCTTCACCCCCTTCAGCCTCACCTTCTCTCTTCTCCTCCCCTCACAGATGTACGTGTGGATATAATCTGCCCTCGCTGACACAGCCCATGCAGGCTGGCCTCCGCCTGTGGGGGCTTGTGCCTGGTCCAGGGCAGGGACTGGTGAGGTTGCTGCAGAGGCCTCCCACCTTCTGCAGGAGCTGCCTTCTCTAAGGTCACCTGCAGCCACCATGTTGCCACATGCAACGGACACTTCAGTTCTTATCTGTCTGGGCTCTTTGCTGCTGTTGACACTGTGGGCAGCTTCCTCCTTCTTGCAAATCTCTTTTCTCTTGGCTTGTTTGATTCCATCATACAAAGTCTTTAAACAGCTATTTCTTGAGCACCTACTATGTGCCAGGTTCTGGGCATACCATAATACGATGTTACTGCTCTCAGGGAGTTTACAGTCTAAGGGAAGTGGGGGAAAAGGGATGAAAAAATAAATAAATGTCAGGTGGTGATAAGGGTTGCAAAGAGAAATACACAACAGGGAAGGAGGCTAGGAAGGGGGCCGGGGTTGGAGGTGGGCCTCACTGCCAAGGACATGAGAGCAGAAAGCTGAAGAAAGTGCCGGATGCCTGTGGGGAGAGTGCTCCAGGGATGGGGAAGAGCAAGTGTGAAGGGCTGAGGCAGGAGCCTGCTTGGATGTTTGAAGAAGTCATTGTGGCTGGAGGAAATTGAGGAAGGGTAGAGTAGGAGGAGAAGAGGTCAGGTGCCTCAGTCTGTCAGGGAAGAGGCCCAGCCAAGTCGCGTGGACTGTGGCCATTTCTTTTTTTTTGTTTGTTTTTTTTATGAGATGGAGTTTCAGGCTGGAGTGCAGTGGTGCCATCTCCTCTCACTGCAACCTCCACCTCCCAGGTTCAAGCGATTCTCCTGCCTCAGCCTCCCAAGTAGCTGGGATTACAGGTGCCCACCTCTATGCCCAGCTAATTTTTTGTATTTTTAGTAGAGACAGGGTTTCACTATGTTGGCCTGGCTTGAGATCCACCCGCCTCGGCCTCCCAAAGTGCTGGGATTACAGATGTGAGCCATTTCAAGGACTTTGGCTTTTACTTTGATCAGCAGCCTTTGCTGGGTCCTCCTCCTGGGTGGGCCCATCAGCCACTGGGATCTTCAGGGCTCCATCCTGGGTCACTTCTCCGGTCTCTCCCTGATCGATACTCACTGTTCCCCATGCTGAAGCCAGATAGCCTGACTGTGCTCTTTGGGTCACCCCTGCAGGCCCTGGCTGTGGAGGATGCTGAAGGAAGAAGACACAGAAGCAGGACAACCCTGAAAGATTGAGCCTCTTCATCCTCAAACAGGTAGCTTCTCGGGAATTCTTGATGTCAGGACATTTTACACGAAGCAGTCATAAGACCATTTTTGGACCCACGTGGTGTGGAGAATGCCCCAAGAAGTAGAGAAGGGCTGCTCTGGTCCTGGACATCCATAGATTTCTAGAAAATTTTCTCTGGGAAGTGGTCAGGGATTGTGGATTCACATATTGGGTTTCGGCATCTTTTGGAATCGGGGAGAGGGTGTCTTGTCTCTCTTGATTTCACAGAATTGTGAATAGTTGAGGATCGAATGGATGTCCATGAATGGTAGTTCTAGAAGTGTTTAGAAGGAATTAAAAATGCCTGGGATGCATCTCTGGAGAGTCATGGTGTAGAAGGGCACTGTGAGAAGCTCCACAGAGCCTGACAGAGGTGGGTTCCCGGACTCAGGAGACTTAGCTGGCCCTGGGGCATTCCTCGTGTTTATATCAGCTCTGACCTCATGATCCCTTCCATTCTCAGTTTGTCCCTTCATAAAATGGGCACACAGCTATGATTCCTCTGCTGGGCCCCCCACAAGCTGTTTCAAGGGTCAGTAGTTTGTGCAGAAGTAGAATTTTAAGCTTTTATTTCAGGTGTAAACCCTGCTCCGGCAGGAGATGGCTCCGTCGTCCACACATTCTCGGCGACAGTGGGGAAGGCGGGTGGTGGTATCTGATTTGATTGTTTCAGTGTGTGCGGTTTTGTTTTCTTGGCATGTGCCACATTTTCCATTCCTCTTATGTGAGGCTTAGAATTGATTGCTTCAGTTTCTTTTTTATTGTGCCTGATTCTGATTTAATTTTAAAGTCATCATCTCTCGGGGTTCCAGGCGGAAACACGTGGCTCGTGCAAAGGGGGTAATTGAAGGGCCTCTGCTGAAGGGACTACTTATAAGGATGCAGGCAGAGTTCAGAGAAACCAACAAGGGATGCTGAAGCACCCAGGGCCAGCAGTGTCAGTGAACTGTTACTGTGCCTAGGCCCAGAAGGAAGACAGAGGGACTTGGCTGTCAGGATGGGAAGCAGAAGCTGGAGAGGTGTCTCTGGTGGAGGAATGCAATCAACCTACAGCAGCTTGGCCAGGAAAGAGCCAAGAGAATAAATATCCTCGTTGAACCCCTCAGATCTCCCATCTCCTGATGCTGGTGCCTCCCATTAGGCAGCCTCAGTCAGAGCCAGAAGGCAAGGGAGCTGGGTGGTTGCTGTCCACAGAGGGTGGAGCTGTGTGGAGGTTGGAGGGTGGATCTGTGGAGCGGATGGGAATGGTCTCACAGAGTCAGGTTGAAGGTCACTTGGATTATAAGGATGTTTCTACTTTAGACCAAAAGAGGCTTTTGTATATGTTTGAGTGAAACTTTGCATTGTGAGGTCAGCTGTGTAGACTAGCCGGCTGTGAGGGATAGTAGGGGCAGCAGAGATCCCAGTCCTTTTCAGACTTGAAAAGACCCAGGGAAGTCAAGGGACTTGCCCAAGGCCACTCATTAATTCATGAAAGTGTTTCTTGAAAGCCTGTTACACAGTTTCTCGGGAAAAACAACATAAAACATTTGAAACAGTTAAAAACAAAACAAAACAAAACGGTATAAAGCAAACCCGAGCAAGTGCCAGGAAGAGGCTGTGGATTCGCATGCATCGTCGTCTGTTTGGGCTGTTATAACAGAATGCCATAGATGGGGAGGCTTATAACCACCACCAACATGTATTTCTCACAGTTCTGGAGGCTGGAAGTCTGAGATGAGGGTGCCAGCATGGTCAGGTTCTGCTGAGGGCCTCTTTCACATTGCAGACTGACAACTTCTTGTGTCCTTACATCGTGGAAGGCATGAGAGTCTCTCTCAGGCCTCCTGAATAAGGACACTAATCCTGTTCGTGAGGGCTTCACCCTCAAGAACTGATCACCTCCCAAAGATTCCATCCCTAATACCATCACTTTGGGGATTAGGATTCCAACACATGAATTTGGGAGGGACACAAACATTCAGGCCATAGAAGCTCTCATTTCCCATTTATCAGTTTGGATTCTTTCAGGCTGACTACCAAAAATCCTAATTCCGAATACTAGAAAACCTAACTCAGGGCTCCCATGGCACAAGGAATTGATTAATCAGCTCATGTACCTGCAATGTGCAGGGATAGGGTGGACTGCAGGGTGGGTGTGAACCAGAAGCTCAACCATCCAGTTGATTTTGTGTTTTTTTTACATCTCTCCACTTATTCCTCCCTGGGTCAGTTCATCCTCAGGCTGGCTTCTGCACCAGACTGGTTTCTGCACCGGGCTGTGGGGAGGCTGGGAGTGTGTGGAGTTTTGGACAGTGTCAGGGGAGGAGAGACATACACCTTGGGAGCCCCAGCTGACATCCACCATACTGTACCACCCATAGAGGTAGAATAGTACCTTTCTAATTTGGCCCAGTCATTGGGGGTAATAGTGAGAGGAAACTCAATCTTAACACATAAAAGTTTGAATCTTAAAGTGTTTTAGTGTGGTGTAGTATCAGGCAGAATCTTCCCAAACACACCCTGTTGGAAGCAGTTAGCATCTGTTTTTTAGTATGTCTTAAAATGTAGGACCTTCTACTAGGTTAAATATACCTTCTGAAATTCCGTTTAATTTCTAATTTGCTTATTCAACCTTTTAATAGCCAGAGTAAACACTGAACTCAAATTCTGGGTTGGTGAAGATTAAATTACAGTAATGAGGTTCCTCATTTATAACCTCATTTATAAAATGGAAATAAGAATGGCGCCTACTTTATAGGTTTGCTGTAAGGATTAACTGAGGTGATCCAAGTTGAGTGCTTAGCCCGGTGGCTAGCCTCATAAAAGTTACCTTTATTAGTGTCATATATCTCCAAATATTGTCACCTTTATGTTTTTATGTGCATGTTTAATCGAGGAAATTAACTCTCTTCACAACAAATATATTATCTGCTGCTGATTAGTTTGTTAGAGAGGAGGTAAATAAACGTATTAAAATATTTAGTGTTTATGGATTCTTTTTTTACTGAAGCGGTTTTGTGTGTGTGTGTGTGTTTTAGAATTCGTTTTGAGGAAAGCCTAAATAGAGAAAAATTTAAGGAGCATACAATTAAATTAAAAATAGGTATAGCCTCTGGAAAATAGAAAATTTAAAATTTTATGGCAATATGTTCTTATATTCTTAGTTGAAAAATTGATGGCCTGTTATGACCTATCCCATTTTTTTTTTTTTTTTGAGATGGAGTCTCTCTCTGTTACCCAGGCTGGAGTGCAGTGGTACGATCTCAGCTGATTGCAACCTCTGCCTCCAGATTCAAGCAATTCTCCTGCCTCAGCCTCCTGAGTAGCTGGGACTACAAGTGTGCGCCACCATACCCAGCTAACTTTTGTATTTTTAGTAGAGACGGGGTTTCACCATGTTGGCCAGGATGGTCTCGATCTCTTGACCTTGTGATCTGCCCGCCTTGGCTTCCCAAAGTGCTGGGATTACAGGCGTGAGCCACCGTGCCTGGCTATTTTTTCCTTTATTCTCAGTTTGAGGCTCTGGAGGGATGAGTGACCCTTCTTGCCTTTGGTTTTCTGAACCAACTGCACAGTGAGACTGTCCTGGGTGGATGGTTGGGTTTTAGGGTCACCTGGATTGAGTGAGATGCAGCAATACTGAGAAGCTAGTCTTGAGCATTCACTTCAGTAGCATTTCAGCTGACAATATGGTGAATCATTCCCTAAAGCCTCTGGTGCCATAGGGCTGACCTCTCAGAACTCCAGGAGGGTCAAGCATCTTGATTTGGGGTTCCCAGATGAATGATGGGGAGAGCACAGGTTGGCACAGGGCCTCCAAAAGCTTTACCACCCTTTTCAGAACCAGGAGGAGGAGGAGGAGGCTGTAGGGTGCAGCAAGAGAACAGTGTCCAGAGTGACCAGGAGCTTTGAAGACAACATTCTTCATCCCCATTCCCCTGAGTGTTGACTAAAGTTAGACATTTGTTTTCTGTAGGTGGTTAGTTGCACCTGGGGCTTGCTACCATTTTGATACCCAGATAAGCACTGATTGACTCCAAATTCCTTGGCTCAGAGAGTGCTGTAAACTAGTGGTTCTCAAATGAAGATTGCCTGAACCAAGAAAGCACTAAGAGAAAAAAAAGAAAAAAAAAAAGCTTTAAAGCATTGGCCTAGGGCTCCCAGTCTTTTTTATCTTGCCAGGTTAGGACATTTAAAAAACTCCAACACCCATCACCAAGCTTTTATGAAAAAAACCATCTTAATGCCAAAGCAGTAGGAAAAGATCATCTAAGAACAACAACAAAAAAACCCTTTAAATTGAAAACACTCAGCTTTAGGAATCATTTACTACATTGTTCTCATTTTTCTGACATCACCTGTGAAAACTACACCAAGGGAGAGTGGGCACTGGCCTGCATTCGCCCTCCAGGTGTCGGAAGCGCACCTGGTGATGTGGAGTTAGCTCCTGAATGTGCAACTGTAGGGAAATACACCCTACTTTTTGAAGCCTCACTTGGAGCCCAAGAGTTCTCTAGAGTCGTGTCTTGATTGGATTTATAAGTTAAAGTTGGGGGAAAATTCATTTTAATACAAGTCCTGATAAATCCAATTTAGTTTATAAAGAAGGAACCATTTACCCTCCAGTCATTAACTTAGAATTGTTAGTTTAATTTTCCACCAGCAGGAAGAAAATCTTGCAATACCTAAATAGTTCGAATTAAAGTGTGTCGACAGTTTTCCCATTTCCACCATTTAACCCTAAAAATGATCAATGTCTTCAGTTTGATCTGGCTTTCAGTTGTATGGTACGCCTCTGTGGGTGGGAAAGGGTGTGTGCGCCCCCCACCCCCACGCATATGCAGAAAACTTGGTTTGATCTCAGGAGCCCCAGAAAGGAATGGGGTGCTTGTGAGCAATGTTGCTGGTAAGTGCTAGTATTAATACTTGGCAGCAGTCAGTTGCTGGGGTTAGTACTTGTAGCAAAAGTTGCATCTTAGAACTGCCAAAATAGTGTGACTTTTTAAGATGCCTTTTGGAATCATTAAAAATCCCCAAACATACACCCAACCACCCCTGCCATCCAGAAGCTTAACTAAACATTACTCATTCTGCTTTCATTACACGTCTGCCTGGCTTTGCCACAAACATACTTTGCCTTCCAGCCAGGATTAAGCTTCTGTGTTAGGCCATGACTGGTGTGAAAGCAACTCCTCTGTCCTTGTGGACCGGGACGAAAAGACTGCTTGCTCGCCCGTGTGAAATTGTGAATGGAATCATGGAATCCTGGAGCCAAAGAAAGTTTCAAGGTCCTTGCCTTCCTGCAGGACTATCTCCTAACACTCAGCACCTTGACTGGCAAAAGGTGTCCTAATCCTAACATTTCATGGGTCTCCTGTGAACAAGGATGTGATCTCAGATGTGGCTTTCTCAATAAAAAGAAGACCATTCTGTGTCACACTCACACCTACAATTACTGCCTGTTAACCACATTCTTGGGCAAAGCGTCACCGTTTGAATCCTGCTAGTATCCTCATCTGTGCTCGTATGGCATAGTTCTTGCACATTCTAGCAGACACTGAATCTTTTTTTTTGTTTTGCTTTTGTTTTGAGATAGGGTCTCACTCTGTCGCCCAGGCTGGAGTGCAGTGGCACAATCTCGGCTCATTGCAATCTCTGCCTCCTGGGTTCATGTGATTCTACTGCCTCAGCCTCCTGGGTAGCTAGGATTACAGGTGCGAGACACTGCACCTGGCTAATTTTTGCATTTTTAGTAAAGACGGGGTCTCACTATATTGGTCAGGCTGGTCTCAAACTCCTGACCTTGTGATCCACCGGCCTTGGCCTCCCAAAGTGCTGGGATTACAGGCGTAAGCCACCGCGCTGGGCTGACACTGGATCTTAATTTGTTCAGACCCCTTGCCACTAGTTTCTCTCAAGGCATATCTCACTCCACAGCAGACATTGTCCTTTTTGACAGACATTACCACAACATTCTTGTCTTGGTCAGCTCAGGCTGCCATAGCAAAATACCATAAAGTGGGTGGCTTAAACAATAGAAATTTATTTTTCACAGCTCTGGAGGCTGGGAAATCCAAGATTAAGGTGTCCAGCAAGGTAAGTTTTATTCTGAGGCCTCTTCTCTTAGTTTGTGGGTGACAGCCATCTTGCTGTGTTCTTACTTGATCTCTTCCTTGTGCACTCAGAGACAGGAGTCTCAGATTCCTCTTTCTCTTCTTAAAGGTTGCTCATCCCATCATGGGAGCTCCACTCTCATCACCTTACCTAAACTTAATTCTCTCTCAAAGACCTCATCTCCTAACAGCATCCCATTGGAGTTTAGGGCTTCAGCATAGGAAATTTGGGAGCAGACAAACATTCAGTCCAGAACAACTCTGAATCTTTATTTATGGTGCCTGTGAAGTGCCTATAAGGTCACTGGTCCAGGGCCCTACAGTACAGAAAACCTTGGAGTGACAAGTGTTCATTGCTGTGGAAGAGGTGAAGCATCCTACGCTGGAGATGGCACAATAGAATGGGAAGTTGGAAGAACTTTACCACAGAGTTGGAGGTGACCGGGGCTAGACAGAGGATCTCGTTGTCTCTCCAGCTCTTAGGTTTCCTAGTTCCAAAAGTCAGTGGTAAAGTTGTGGTTGCCAAACTTGGTCAGGCTCAATGAAATTTGGATGGTTCAACACATCCACTATTCCATGACCACCTCCTATAACCTTCATGTGCCTCTTAAAACAAGGCTCTTGGAACCAAAGCCTGGGAAAATGTGTTTTTTCTTAACACTTTATCATCTTGGGCATTTACTACCTTTTCATGGGGGAAAGAAGGGCCGTAAATTATAATAGAGCTGTTCCATTTGAGATCCATATCTTACATGTCATTCTAAATGTATACTAACATGGTAATGTCCACATGGACACACACACACTCATATGCCCCTGTGCCAGGTGGAATATTTTAAGATATAAAAAGGCCTTTGAAAATCCTTTTAAACTCTCAAGGAACAGATAATTCCTGTGTTATATAAACTTTTCCGGGATTGAGAAAAAAGATGGAAAACTTCCAGATCCTTCTTTCAAGCAAGCATGACCCTGACTTGAAAACGGGCAAGTCCCCAAAGGGAGGATCTATACCAGTCTCACTTAGGAATGTAAAGTTTTAGATAAAATTCTAGCGAGTAGATTTCAACAATAGAGTACGTGAATATTCTACTATAACCAAATAGATTATATTCCTGGCATGCAGTAATGGCTTCAGATACATATATTTTCCTATGGTTCACATAAGTTTTTTAAGTAAAAACATGTAATAACCTCATGAATTCCAAAAGTGTATTCAGCCAGTTTTTAGGTTTTTACATACCACTTTAAAAGGAATATGTAAAGTGACCAATCTTTAATATTATAAGGAAGATCAAGTTCATGCAGCCCACTGCCATTATACTTATTGGTGAAACACTAAAGGCATCACTGGTTACCTCTTCAAGTTTTAGTCAATGCAGAGAGTCATAAAATAGTAACTTGAAGAATATATATTATAAAGAAAAATTATAAAGTTATTATTAACTACAGATTGCTTAGTTGTAGATGAAGAAGGCTTAAAGAGTTTAACTAAAAACCCTATTTCTAGATGATGAGATTGAAATTAAGGATGTAGATTCTTCTGAAATTAGTTCATGAGTCTAATGCCATTCCTCTGAAAGTCCCATCAGGATGTTTTAAATTTCAAAAGATGCTTCAAAGTCTGCTTGGAAAAATAAATAGATGAGAACATCAGGGGGAATTCTGAAAGTGGTTTTGGAGGAAGGGAGTTAGATCTATTGGATATTAAAATATATAGCCATACCAGATATTAAAATGCAATATAAAGCCTTTGTAATTAAAACACTGCAGTACTATCATAAAAGGAGGAAGTAGATTAGTGAACTAGGATAGTTCAGAAATAGACCCTTGCATAAATAATTTAATAAATCATAAAGTGATCATCGCAAATCAGTGGGGAAGGGAAGATTATTCAATAAATAATTTTGATGCCTCGTTAGCAATTTGGGAAAAATCATTTTGGCTTCACCAAAATGAATCACAGATGGATTAAACAATTAAAGTGCAAAATGTAGAGGCATAGGAAATCTATAGAATTGAATATTGCTTAGAAAAAAAGAAAAGCATTCAATAAGGAAAAGAATAGTCAATTAAACTACAGGAAAATGAAACGTTCCTTCTGTAAAATAAATAAATAAACAGGGAAACAACAGCCTAGGCAAGTCCGACAGCAATATGACAGAATTAATCTTTATACTTCGAAGTGCTCAAATCATAAAGAAAAGTACTAAACCTTGTTAGAACACTTGAACAGATAACTAAATACAACACTAAACAAATACACGGAAAATGTACAAATTCAGTAGTAATAAGAAATATACCCTCTTGTGGCTCTGCAGGCTTCATTTGGACCTTTCCTCCCAAGCACTGACACATCCTCCAAGGCAGCTGGATCCAAACTCCGATCCCACCCATGTCTCACAAAGGGCCTATGGCCACATGCCAGCTCTTACACCAAAACCCCTGGAAATCTTCATCCAAGCTGGTGATGGGTACATACATTCTACCAATTTTTTGTACGTTTGAAATTTTTCACGATAAAACATAAAAAATAAAATTAAAGTAATACATGTCCATTGTTGAAAACTTATAAAATATAGCAAAAATATAATTCCACAACTACCATCACCATTTTGATTAAAATCCTCTCATAATCTTTCCTTATGCATTTATAACATATGTTCATACACACACACACACTTTTTTTAAACAATAAAGAAATTATACTACTTGAATTGCTTTATATCTTGCTTTTTTTAACTTACGAGCATTTTTATGCTTTGTTCATTTAGATCTTCAGCATAACTTTAATGGCTGTATATTGTTTCAATACATGAATACACATACACACATATACCATAACGTCTTTAACCAGCTCCTTACAGATAGATATCTGAGTTGGTTTTTTTTCCATTTGTTTGTTTGTTTTTGAGATGGAGTTTCGCTCTTGTTGCCCAGGCTGGAGTACAGTGGCGTGATCTCCGCTTACTGCAACCTCCACCTCCCAGGTTCAAACGATTCTCCTGCCTCAACCTCCTGAGTAGCTGGGATTACAGGCGCCCACCTGACGTGGTTTCACCCTGTTGGCCAAGGTGATCTCAAACTCCTGACTTCAGGTGATCCACCCACCTCGACTTCTCAAAGTGCTGGGATTACAGGCATGAGCCACCACGCCTGATCCTGAGTTGTTTGTTTAAATCTTCCTATTCAAACAACTCTGGTACATACTTTGCATATTTGTTTAATTATTTCTGTCAACAAATATCTAGAAAGTCAAAGGAGTTTTGGTTTTTTGTTTTTTGTTTTTTTATAGAGATGGGGTTTCACCATGTTGGCCAGTCTGGTCTCGAACTCCTTGACCTCAGATAATCCACCCACCTCAGCCTCCCAAAGTGCCGGGATTATAGGCGTGAGCCACTGTGCCCGGCTTTTGGTTGTTTTTTGTTTGTGTTTGCTGAGATGGAGTCTCTCTGTCGCCCAGGCTGAGGTGTAATGATGTGATCACAGCTCACTGCAGCCTCAAACTCCTGGGCTCAAGCCCAGCCTCCCGAGTAGCTAGGACCACAAAGTGATGAGTTTACAGGTGTGAGTTACTGCACCCGGCCTGGGAAAGCTAACGCATTTTTTTTTTTGCCTGTTGTCATGGCAAATTACTCCTTGGAATTATGATACAATTTTAAACTCCTTTTTTCAGTGTATATGATTATGCATTTTGTCATAGTCTCAGCAACGTTGGATCCTATATTCACAATATTTTAAATGCATAAATCTGATAAGGAGATAAAGGCCATCTTATTTTCATTTGCATTCATTTGACTATTAGTGAGTTTGAAAATCTTTTTATATGTGTATGTCATTCACATTTCATATTTTGTGACTAAGTGGTTATGTCTTTTCTCCAGTTATTATATTTCTCTCTCACTTAATTGACTCACAAGGGCTCTTTCTTTACATATTAAAGGATTCTAATCTTGGTTCATTTTTGGACAATCATTTGTCCAGAATTGTTTTAGTATATCTTGCTAAAGGTTGTACATTTAGATTTTTTTCCTTTGAGCCTTTGATAATTTTCTACACTTTAATGTTTGTAACCATATTCAATATTTTAAGATTTCACTATATAACACTGCTGCCTAAAGTCTGCTTTTTTATTTCAGTAACTTTTTGGTTATCAAATAAGACATGTTTGTGGTCAAATCAAATACATTTTTAAAATTTACCTATAATTTGACTAACATACAGTGCATCAGATAAAATTTGGTAGTTTTCCTTTCAGTAGTTTTTCTGTTTGTGCATGTTAAGGTAACAGTAGCTGAAGAAACCATTAAAATACCAAATTATGAGGCTGGACGCAGTGGCTCATGCCTGTCATTTGAGCACTTTGGGAGGTTGAGGCTAGAGGATGGCTTGAGCCCAAGAGTTTGAGACCAGCCTGGGAAACATGGCAAAACCCCATCTCCGTAAAAAATTAGCCAGGCATGGGTGTGTGCTTGTGGTCTCAGCTACCCAGGAGGCTGTGTTGGGAGGATTACTTTAGCCTGGGAGGTTGAGGCTACAGGGAGCTGTGATCACGCCACTGCACTCCAGCCTGGGTGACAGAGTTGGGACCCTGTCTCAAAAACAACAGGCCAGGCACAATGGCTCACACCTGTAGTCCCAGCACTTTGGGAGGCTGAGGCAGGTGGATTGCCTGAGCTCAGGAGTTCGCGACCAGCCTGGGCAACACGGTGAAACCCCGTCTCTACTAAAAAAATTAGCCAGGCGTGGTGGCATGCACCTATAGTCCCAGCTACTTGGGAAGCTGAGGCAAGAGAATTGCTTTAACCTGGGAGGCAGAGGTTGCAGTGAGCCAAGATCGTGCCACTGCACTCCAGCCTGGGCAACAGAGTGAGACTCCATCTCGACAACAACAACAACAAACCCACACCAAATTATGGCTTAACACAATAGAGTTTATTTCTCACTGAGTCCAACATAGGAGTTTAGGATTGGTGGTCACTCCACTGGTGGAGCCCTCCCCTGAGTGATTCAGTGGCCCAGGCTCCTTCCATTGGTTGCTCTTCCATTTCCTAGGGTCTTGGAGTCCCCTGTATCCATTTGGCAGATGGAGGAAGAGAGCATGAAAATGGTATCATGTTGTTTCTGTTTGCAAGCTTTGTTTACTAATGGGTTTGAACATTGTTCATGAGGCCATCGATAGTAGTAGTAGTAGTAGTAGTGGTGTGTGTGAGTGTGTTTGTGTTTGTGTGTGTGTGTACGTGAGAGAGAGAGGAGAGAGAGATCAAGAAAGCGGACTTGACAAGGAGGATTTGGGGCACAGGTCTAAGTTATCCATGGAGATAGTGAGGTCAGCTTCTCCATGCTCCTTCCCTTCCCAGGGAACTTTCCACCTCCCATAGCCTGGAAGTGCTCAAATCACTTTCCATTCCATTGGTGGGAGGAGTTATATGGTACCACCTAGATACAAGGGGTGCTGGGGCATGTAGCCCCTGGCTGAGCAGCCACTTCTCGCCAAAAATCCCACACTCTGGAAAGAGAAGCATAAATATTTGTTGGACATTTAGATGAATCTGCCACCAGATTCTGTATTTGTAATGCACATGGTATATATAATGCATATGCTGTAAATTTTTTCTTCACAAAAGAGAGCTATCCTATTAATAGCTTTGAGTTTTAGCATAATTTTGTGAGCATTTCCCCGTGTCTTTAAATCTTTTTCAAAAACATGAGATTTAAAGCCTACATATTATTCCCTGTATTGATGTATCATCTATTTAACTATTTTTCTATTATGGTACCATTGGATTTTTCTAGATTTTTATTAGTATGAATATCGCTGCTATAAATGTCTCTGCACATAAATCTTGGAGTATTCCTCTGATTATTTCATCAGGGAAAATTCTTGGGAGTAAACTCAGTATTAAGGCTAGTGATCCATATCACCAGATGGCCCTTCAGAAATGTGGACTAATTTACAGTCATCAGGAGCATCTGAGGGTTTCTATTTCACAGCATCCTTGACTGTCGTGAACATTATAGTTGTTTCAGTTTTTGCCAATTTGATAGTTGAAAATAGTATCGCGTTGTTTCAG
Source organism: Cacajao melanocephalus (assembly GCA_963573385.1). Taxonomy (NCBI): domain Eukaryota; kingdom Metazoa; phylum Chordata; class Mammalia; order Primates; family Pitheciidae; genus Cacajao; species Cacajao melanocephalus. The sequence goes on along the minus strand of CAUYLG010029517.1, from coordinate 52,204 downwards.
TTTGCAAGCTTTGCTTACTAATGGCTTTGAACATTTTTCATGAGGCCATCAGTAATCTGTGTGTGTGTGTGTGTGTGTGTGTGTGTGTGTGTGTGAGAGAGAGAGAGAGAGAGAGAGAGAGAGAGAGAGAGAGAAAGAAAGAGAGTGAGAGAGAGAAAGAGAGAGAGAGATAATTGCCTCTTTGGATCCTTTCTCATTTTTATTTTGCAGTGTTCTATCTTTTAAAAAATCATTTACAAGGGATTTGTATGCACTGTGCGTATTCACTTTTCATGCTGCAAGTGTTCTTATCTAGCTTCTTATTTTCATGTTTTTGCTTCACAACCTCATTTTTTTAGGTTAAACTCTGCAGTTGGAACCCCGATGTGTGGTATTATACCCACTAAGTCTACCCAGTTAGCAGTACTCCTGAGATTAAGAACATTTTAAAAAGCAAACCAGACTCTTTTTCCTGACCTGTCATATGGTTTGAATGTTCTTAATGTGAATTTTTGTTATCTGGGAGTGAGGGTGTTTAAACTCGTCATCAAGAAAACGGACTTGACAAGAAGGATTTGGGGCACTGGTCTAAGTTATCCATGGAGAGAGTGAGATCAGCTTCTCCATGCTCCTTGTCTTCCCTGGGAACTTCAGAGAGGCAGAGAGTCAGGCTGAGAGGTAGTATCTGATGATTCCATGCTTTCATCAAGTGAGTAACAGCGCGGGCTCAGGGGCCCTCTGGCCATTTTTCGTGTTAGATCTTATAAAGAACACGTGTTGGAGCATCAGGGACACAAACTGTGGTGCAGGGAAGTTAAGCATAGTTTTAGCTCTGTCACTAAGTGACCATGTGACCCGGAGCAAGTCTCTTGTCCACTCTGGGCCCCGTTTACTCATCTGCAAAACGTGGGGGCTTGTGCTAGGTGGATGTGCTGGGTTAGTGAATTCCAGAGCTGTGCAGTGGGCTTCTCAGTGAGGCCTCTTTTGCATTCACTGCCTGCACTGACCTGTGTCGGGTGGGTGGGCAAGGACCAGGGAGAAGTCTAGTCCCTTTGGTCTCCCAAGTGATTTATGAAAGAAATCAATCTAGTATCTGTTCCAGATAGAATGTGATCTAAATATGATAGTCCACTAATAAGATCAGATGAATCTAATGTGATTTTCCTCTAAAACACAAATACTGCACCACTTTTAATTGTAGTAGCCAAATTAAATTACTCATCCCAAATTAGATTTTCAGCAAACTTAATTTGAACATGAGCTCAGTACTGCAGGCCCTGAGTGATTTTTTAAGATATAAAATAAATCAGTGGGATATTAGTATTGTTCCTCTGGGCTCTTTGGCCGTTACCGTGAAAGGGAATAGGTAAACATCTGGAGAGAACAGTCAGAAGTAGAGTTAAGATAGACATTCTAATTCTTTGGCTTATCATTGAAGGGTTTTACCACCTTCCATCCCTGTAACCCTCCCTAGTCTTAGAAGACAGGAAGCAAATAAAGGCAGACCCAGTAATCACTTTGGTTTTATTGCTTATGATTGTCTTTCTTCTTTTTGCTCCTTGAGTCATCTTTTTAACATCCTCACCCCCTTCAGAACATCAGGTAGGAAATGGTTCATTGGGTAGCTTACGGAGCCACAGGTTAGTGAGGAGTAGGAAGGGTTTATAGCATGACTTTAACCATATTTTCATTCATTCCCTATTAGTTAGTGGATTACCTGAAAACCAACCCAAACTGGTTTAAGCAAAAGAAGAAAATGTATTGGCCTATGCAGTTGAGCAACCTAGGGGTAGATTCCAGCATCAGGTGAGGCTTTACCCAGGGCTCAGCTGAGATGCCCCAAACCCGGTTTTTCCAGTGGAAAAAAAGAAGACAACTTCCTTGATGGGCCAACCAAAGGTCTGGAATTGAGTCTGGTTGCCCCTGACTGGGTTCCCTTGGCTCCTGTGCTCCCCTGGACCAGTTACTGTCTGAGGGGATGGGACAAATTGAGAGATTCAGAAGACTCTTGGGAAAGTAGACAGGGCAGTTTGTGAAGCCGGGGAAGTAGGTACCTCCAAACCCTCACAGTGCATGAAACAGAGCCTTCTGCTTTTCCAAGCCCATAGGGTTACACTATCTCATTTGAACTAAAAATGACCCTGAGATAGGTAGGACATGTTCATGGATGAGGAAGTCAAGGTGGGATCGACTTACCCAGGACCTTGCAGTGGTGGAGCTGGGACCAGACTCAGTCGAGGCTTCCATTTCTTTTCATTGTATCCTGCCTTCCTTCTAATTAATCTTTCCCACTGCCGCCTCCCTTCCATTCCTTTAACACTATCGCAGTGTTCTTCATTAAATAGACAGTCAATGGTTGTTAACTTGTTATTGAGTGACCAGTGTACCATTAGGCCAAAGGTGGCCTTTCTGCTCGTACTTACTGAATATCATTATAGCAAAAACCAGTGGGGTCGATTCCCAGTTATTAATCTGTGGATTGTTCCCGGTAATTCAGTTTCTCTTTCTCTGATTTATGGAGTGTTCTTCTAACAGAAGGAAGAAATTTGTTTAGCTTGAGGGTAGACATGTAAAGAGGAGCCAGGGAAGTGTGTGTGTGTATGGGTGTATGTGTGTGCACGAGCATGCATGTGTGTGTGTGTTTATACAGACGTATTCATTGACTTGCATTACAGAGTTAAGCATGTTTCAATTCCCCACCTTCAGAGTGTGCACAGCTGAAGTTAGATTTTATGCCCATCGTTCTATTCTAATGTAACTCACATTTGTGAAGGTCACTATTGGCAAGGTTCCTATTTACTCAAGCCGAAGATGTGTGGATAGGTGTGCCATTTAGAAATACTTTCAGCAATAACTATACATTCACCTTTCATTTTTGAGAAAAATCACAGATACCTATGATGTTCTTCCTGCCCGGAAAATGCTCCCCGTTCGGTCTTACTTCTCAGGTTTTACCTCTGCTCCCCCTGGGAAGCTCTGTGGACTTTGTCCAGCTCTGTTGCTCCTTATGCTGAAGTTCTGTGTCCCCCAGTTAGCTCTTCACCATTCCTGGTGGTCCACGAATTGGTTTGTTTGTGAGGGTTTTATCTCCTTGATCATTTGGTTAACTCTTTGGGGTCAGGGCATAGTCTTACCACTTTTCTTTTGTTTTTAGTCCTCAACAGCACATACTGCCATGCCAAGGAGAAGTGGTGATCAGTTGGTATTTGGCTTGGTGGCTGGGTGAGTCCTGAGGTCTCCCACATGACCAGCATTTACACAAGCCTTTGCAGTTGTTCCATTACTTATCCACATTCTTGCAGTACAGTTCTCAGCACATATTAAGGGAAAAGTAAATATGTGTTGAATAATTGAATGATTCTCACCTTCTCTGCACCATCCCTGCCCGCACCTCTACTCCCTCTCCCCATCAATGGAACCATAAATTCTTTGAAGGCATAGACTGTATCTTACTGTTCTTTTTATTCTGAATCTTGCCTAACAAACTTTGTCTGCCACATAGTAAATGCTCAGTAAATCCTTGTTGAAAGAACAGATTATGTGGGTGGAGTAGTCTCTTAGAACCTGCCTTTGGGAGAGGTGGGTGGAAACTGAAACTCTAAGAGGGAAGAGATAGAGAATGAATGGGGATGGGTTCAAGAGCTGAGTGTGCCAGCCCTTCCAGCTTCTTCCGATTTCCACGTTTGTTATAGATAGGGTGCTTCTTTCTCCAAGAGGGATACATAGGGTCCTCTCCCAACCGGGCAGCTGATAAGCTCATGTCTGTGAAACAGTGGAATAAAGGATAGTGGCTGTGATTCTAGGTTTTATTTTAAGAACAACAATAAAGAATTTTATTCTACCTGAGTCTCTTTGGAAACCTGCATGGTTGAGATGAGAGGATACAAGCCAGGAGTACAGAAGGAAGGACATAGTAGTCACCTCCCTGGGTTGACCACTTCTTCCTTTCCATTGGCCCCAGGGGTGCTAATGAGCAGTGACAATTCCACAAAGGAGGGGAGAAAGAGCACCCAGTTGTCAGGTAACTTCTTGGCATTCCTGAAGATGGTATGGCTCGGTTGACAAACTCATCCTGGTTTAAGTACTGAAAGTCCTGAGTTCTAGGATGGTTGGTCTCTTTACATGCCACTTGCTCTGTTCCCTAACCCCTGCAAAGCCATCCTTTGAAATTCCTTTTCCCTTGGCCATGTCCTTGACTTGGCCTCTTTCCTCCTCTTTCTGCCTTCTCCACTGCTTCTGTCTGAGCCTTGCTTGCATCCAGTGCTCTGAATCGCTGTGGATTGACCAGTTCTTGGAACTGGACACAGATGCATGTGCTTCTCTTCCCCTCTGACTGTGGTTAGCTCCTGACATCAGCTGAGATGTGAAAGCTTCTGTCACAGAAAGTTAGAATTCTTCTGCCTTCAGGCAGAGTCGGCCCTCTGTGCAGGGGGACTGTTTGTACACACGTGGTGCTCGGTAAGTGGGCAACCGACTCATTGGGCAAAGCAGCACCCCCTGCCTGGAAGGCAGGGGCAGGGGAATCAGCAGTGGCGGGGGTGGCTCTGCCCACAGTCCTGAGGTGACAGGCACTGAGGTCCACCTCCTGCCCCCAGCCTCAGCACCCTGGCCTGCTGCTGGCTCAGCCTGAGCATGAGCCCGCCCTCTTCCTCGCAGCCTTTTTGCCCACACTCACCTCATTTTTCTTAGAACTCTCATTACACATATAGTAAGTGCTGTGCCGTTAGGGGAGTGCAATTGTTTTCTTCCTTGTTTCTTGAGAGTTAGTCCTTCTTTGAAGGCTGACTTTATCTTATGTTTGCTTTTCTTCCACTTCATAGCATTTGGCCATGTTGGGCCCAGAGTTGGCCCTCACTGGATGCATATTGTTGATTAATGGCACCTTGGTGATTTATGGGTGACGGGACATGTAAGTCACTGGGTTGGTTTCCTGTGGGCACCTGTATACAGAATACGCTGTCAGCATGGAGGAGGAGGGCGGGAATGAAGACAGCGCCCCAAGCCAGGCCCAGGATCTTGGGTGGAATTCAGTTATCCTGACTCCCTGTTTAATACCGGCATCGGGGAGTGAGGCTTTTTATTCAAAGTGAATTTTCAGTTGCAGAAGGCTGCACTTTATGGATTAGTTTAGCTTTACATTTTCTGGAACATTCTAATATAATTTAAAAACAATCACAGAGGATTAAATAATTCTGAGACTGCTCTGGAGAGGCAGTGAAATAGCTTTTGATTTTTAGAGTTTTCCTTTTTTTGGAGGAGTTCTGAAGGAGGTGCTGCTGAGTCCTAGGCCCCTGTAAACCTCATTCTGTTATTTCTGTCAGCATTGCCGGTCTGTGAGTGAAGAAACTGCACCAGCCCGCTGTCGGGAAGGCGGGTAAGCTGGCACTGGGCCTCACCTCCTGCTCGGGTCATCTGTAACCAACGTGTACTTCTTGTGCGTGTGTGTGTGTGTGTGTGTGTGCGTGTGTACATGCACAAATGTGTTTGCTTTCAAATGTAATCGCTTTACAAACTTACAGAAATAATACACGGTCTTTGTAAAACATTCAGAAAGAAGTTAGAATTATCTTTGCCCCTGCCTTTTAGAAAGAACCACAAGGAACATTTTCAGGGGTAGCTTTCTAGACTTTTTTTCTGTCCACTCACACATGCTCAGACACACAGTAATGCATTTACATGGATAATGATATATGGAATTTAAAGACAGACCTGCCTTCTTTTGCCTAACAATATATTATGGACATTTTCTCCATGACAATATAGGTTCACTTGCTCATTCATTCAGGAAATACTTACGGAGTGCCTACCATGTGTCCAGCACTGTCCTGGGTGCTGAAGATACAGCATTGAACAAAACAGAGAAGATTCCCTGCCCTCATGGAACCTATAATCTAGTTGGGCTAGACATGTGGTCACAAATAAATGTGATATGTAGAAGGTTAGAAGGTGATAAGTGCTGTGGGAAAAAATGAGACAAAGAAGGTGGGTGGGGGGCACTTCGCAGTTTTCATCAAGGTGGTCAGGTGAAGCGGCAGCCTTTGAACAGGCATCTGGTGGGGGGCTGTGACATTTAGCAAGCAGCATGTCCTGTCAAGGTGGCTGCCTGGGTTGATCTGCAGTTGGGGCTGGAGGAGACATCCCAGCAGAGCCTTAGTAGCACTGGGCAGGAACCGCCCAGATGCCTTGTGGTAGAAAAGATGGCCTGGGCTGGAACACTCCAGCATTTTCTTATGTTAGTCATTAACAATAATGGTGACCACCATTTATATACCATATGACAGTTTCCAGGACAGCTTTTTACCTGTCCTCCTGTCCCTGTTGCTTACTAACTGTACAGTTTTGGGTAAATAACTCATCTTCTGTGAGCCTCAGTTTCCTCATTTACAAAATAATGGGAGTTTTGTACAGCTGAAGTGAGTTAATGGGAGCAATATGCAGCGAGCAGTCTGGGAAGAGCTCAGAAAGTTCAGCTGTTACTATGACTGCCTCTCAGTTATTACTGGCACCCGACCTGTGAAGAGGACATTCTGCTCAGTTTAGAGATGAGGAAGCTGAGGCCTGGGGAGTTCAACAGCACTGGTTAACAAGTTCGGAACAGTAGTAGAGGGTGGAGCCTTGAGACTCCAGGCAGCTTGGTACTTGTGAGCACCTGCCTTTCTCCAGGTGAACACAGCTCCTCCTGCTTCAGATGGGATGCCCAGGAAGACTTGACCTCAAATTTCATTCAGTGCCTTCCTGCCGGCTCTGTCGGCCTGGGGCCACAGGACAGTTGGGGCAAGAATAAGGAAGGATATGGATGGAGCTCCACAGGGAAGAACTGAGGCTCAGCAGCTCTGCTGGCATCCCCATGAGGTCAGCTATGCATGCATCAGTTCGTCTTCCTCTCCCTACTCTCTTAGCACTGTAGGTGCCAGCTTATAAAGATCCTGCTTAAGAGCTCAGAGAAGAACAAGACAATTCATTACTTTTCTAGTTCACATTTCTGACTTTGAGAAATATCCCTGTCCTCATGTCTGTAGTAGATTATTGAAAAACAGCACCACCATGAACACACACAACCAAACCCCACAGCCGTTATCACTTGCCTCCTTCCAGAAGTTCTCCTGGCTGCAGCCTCACAGCTCACTCAGACTTGTGCACATAGGCTCTGTCTTTAGGATAACACACTTCAAAGGACCTGTGTGCCTGAAGGGGGTTGAGAGGACCAAGGTCTGGAGTCAGTTCTCCTCCAAGCTCAGCAGGCACCCCCTACAACCTCATAGAGCCATGCAACACCTGGTATACCTTTTGTGTAGTTCTCTGAAATGGATCGCAGAATGCATGTCACCGTGGAAACCATCTTATAAATGGTGGCTACACAGAGTTAAAACAGCACTGTTAGTTTTATGTGGCAGGAACATTATCAGTTCAGAAGGCTTTTGTGGGCTGACCTGGGAGTCTAACCATCATTTTAAATATGGTTTCTTGTGGCTACATGCTGTCAGCATTTTAAAGAAATTGCTTTTAAGCAAACCTTTAGAGTGAGTTGTTTGTAACTGGGAAATTGGCAGTCTGTAATTTATATTATGTTTTCTTACATCTTGTGGATTTTTTACCGTCTTGTGGGTTTCACCAGGAGGTGACTGGTGTGGGAGCCATGTCTGAGTACCAGGCCCCAGAGATGGCTTGGATGGGTCATTATATTGGGATGGCATGCCAACTTTAAACCAAGTCATGTGAGTAACAGTTGGAGAAATTGGGCCTAGAAAAGAGAAGACTTGGGAGCAGTTTAGTAACTGTGCTTCATCACTCTAGGGAACACCATGTGATTTCAAAAAAAAAATAGATTGACAGGAGAGACTGTTAGTAATTTCAAGGAAAGGGTTTTACAGCCAACACTGTTGAAGACAGGAAGAACTACTTTATGAGATAGTGAGTTCCCCATCATTAGCAGTATGCAAGAAGAGCTGGCTAGCCACCTGTGGAGGACACTGTAGAAGGGATTTAAGCACTGGTTAGATGATTAGACTAGACTTTGACAATCTTTTCTAGCCTAAAGCTTCCGTGATTCTCAGGCATAGATAGAAAATAGATTTAATTTCCCAGGCCTCCTATTCAGGGTGATTAATAATGGCTGCCTGGAACAGAGGTGAGAAGGATGTGGAACTCTTGGATCCACTAGCAATGTCTGCCATGAGTAGGAGCTGGGGTTGCAGGATACCCAGTATTTGGGTATCCTGCATCTCCTTTACAGTGGAGATTGTCCAGTGATGACCTGTGACCCAAGTCAAGCCAAAGTAGGGTGACCAGCCACCCTAGTTTGCCTGGGGCTGAGGGAGTTCCTGGGACATGGTCTTTCAACTTTAAAACCAAGACAATCCTGGGAAAACTAGGATAAACTGATTGCCCTAAGAGGAAGGGACAGTCATCAGCAACTGTGCATGTTGGCCTTCCATTTCTGCTCATGACTATGAGCCCCTTTACCTCCTCAGAGCACTGGCTTGGCTTGGGTCTCTGCCCTCAGTGGGAGCCCAGTAGACACATGCGGAATAAATGAGTTGGATGCAGTTCCTGGGAAATGGTTGCAGTATCCTTGCAATTAATTAATTTGTTTAATTAATTAAAATGATTTCACTAATTATATGTACAGGAGATTGCACATTTCATTAAGCTGAGCAGATGGCTCTACTAATAATTACCAAAGCCTGGGATTGCGGGAGGGGAATGCCTGTGTATGACTTGATATTGAATGTTCATTATGCCATCCTTCTTACAAAGAAAGTTGAAACTCCTACCCCATCATATCCAACATGAACTGATGAATAAATGTTTAGTGTTCTTATAGTAGTGCCAGTGGATTATGGTAACTTACCCTTTGTGACTGGTAATTTCTTTTTTCATGAAACAACTAGCCAGTAAGGAATGTGGGCTCCATGGCTTTGGAAGAGGGAGGCATGCTAGGGGTAGACCTGGGGCCTTGGCATCATTCAGAAGTTTGCTAACCCACTGAATCGTGATAGTAAGCCAAGTCTCCCAGAAAAAGAACAGGTGCCCCATCTCTGAGGGAACATACCTTCCTGGGTTGCACTGTCCAAGACCTTGCTCTACACCTACTCCCTCCTGTCTCTGGGGCCTTAGGCTCCAAGGCCAATGACAGACTCATGGGCAGACCCACAGCAGAATGAAAATCCTGAGGAGACACACACACAGACCACGCAGTGCCTGTACTTAGGTGTGACTCAGCTGTCACAGAGTTGAATGTGGTTCTTGAGTGTTTTCTCTATGGTGATAAGAATGATGGTTATTGATAATTAGCCAGTATTGAGCATCTTGATTGGACTGGAAACTTCCTGCGGTTATTCGTAATCTTTGAAACACCTCTGCAGGGCAGGTATTAATCTACAGATGAGATAACCAAGGCTTGGAGGAGTCAAGTAATATGCTTAACATCACACAGAGTGGGGTTCAGACCTAGAGCTTTCTGTCTGTGAGTCCTCTTGTTTCTTCCACTCCTTGCTCTGCTGGTAAATAATCTGAGGTCGTGAAAATCCTGCACCCAAATCTGGAAGGACATGAGGAGGGGAACCCAGGCTGTGTTCTCCAGTGTACACGGGGGACTGTTTGGAACCCAGGCAGAACTGATGGGCCCTTGGAGTAACTAGTTCTAAACAGTTTCCCAGCACCCATAGGCATGAAGATTACCCCTTAAAATCCAATCAGTAGGGGTGCTATAGAGGAGGAGGAGGAGGAGGAGGAGGAGGGGGGAGATACTGGTCAGAGAAAGTTCTAGAGAGAAATTGATCATTTCAGGAGAATTCTCTGAGAATGTTAATTTACTGCGATCTGAGAAGTTTTCTTTTTTGCCACTGGGTGTGGTGGCACATGCCTGTAGTCCTAGCTACTCAAGAGGCTGAGGTGGGAGGATCGCTTGAGCCTAGGAGTTCAAGGCTACAGTGAGCCATGATTGCACCACTGCACTCCAGCCTGGGTGACAGAGCAAGACTCTCTAAATAAATTAATTAATTAAAATGAAGAGTTTTCCTAGTTGCCCACATTTATCACTGGGGAAAAGTGACCTTTCTGAAGCTTCTTATGTGGTGTGTGAAGATGAAACAAAAAGGGGGGAAGATGCTACTTGTAAAAGATAAATAGATGAATCTATGGGCTGATAAGTGGGCGTTGAACATGGCAGCAGTATTCATGTTTTGACAAATTGCGCGTTGCCACCAGGAAGAACCCTCAGCCTTCTGTGGATGGGCCTGGTGAACCCTCGTCCCTCTCTGGTCTGCCCTGCCCTCCCTCCATGGTAGTCATGGGGGTGCTTACGCATCCCTTAAAGCTGTCACTCCACACTCCTTATGAGCTAGAGCAGGAATGGGGCGGTGTGTCTGAGTCACAAAAAAAATGCGAATCATTCTTGAAATGAAAGAGCCCTGAAAAGATGAGTAATTTCTGTAGCATGTACAGGTAAGAAATGGCTGTTTGGTTGTGACTGGCAACTGCTACGCAATTTCTGATTTTGACTTGATTGCTGTTGTTTAGAGGATAGGACCAGACTTGGCCCTGGGGTAGGTGCAGGGTGAAAGGACATGGTGCCATTTGGACACAGTTCTTGCCTTTGAGCGCTTCATACACCCTAAAAGAGGTCAAGACATGTTGATGGTTGCAGAAAACATGTTGGTTTGAACATATATTAAGCAGTAAACCAAAAGATAGAAATCTTAAACTTATTCAGCATTAAAATAGATTTTTCTTAATCACGTATCTGGCTAAATTCTGGCGGCTCTGGGGCCGAGCCACGGGTAGTGTCCAGATTCTCTCAGTCTACCTGGGGAAGAGCACTGGGCCAATTCACACACTGTGTTTCTGTTTACACATCTGTTCTCAGGAGTAGCTACTTGTTTGGGGCCTTTTGTCTTTGTTGATCTGTCAGTCTGCAGGGGTTTGGCTGAGTCTCGATACTTGCTATGAAATTCAAGGTTTGTTCAATATAAAACATAAACACACTTGTGAAATATCCTTATGTGCTTTTATTTGCTCATAAAAGTAATCCAAGAAGTAAAGAAACAACATAATAGAATTTGCTTATTGTTTTTTGCAGCTTTGGGTAAAATTCGTAGCTATCACGTTTCTTGGGTTCAGAAGAGGTTGCTGCCTGAGGACTGATTGAACGTTAAGACTTGATGTTTCAAAAGTGGGTTGGTTTTCCAATCCTGCTATCATATTGTGAGTTGGGGATGGAGGAGATGAACAGGAAGGGATGAAGGAGAAAAGGAGCAGAGGGTGGTACAAAAACTGATAGAAACAATAAATGGGCAAGGAGGTGAAGCAGATGGAAGGAGAGACATGGAGACCAGGAAAGACCATAGACGTGCTTTTGGCTGAAGGTAGCAGAAAAACAAAGGAATGGTGACATGAGAAACACATTTTCTCATAAACCAGAAGTTTGGATAGAGGCAATGGTTATCTGGTATTGACCTGCAGTTGAGCAGTGACCTCAAGGATAGATAAGAGTTTTCAGTCTTCTGCTTTGCCCTTCGTGTTTCGGCTTTTTGGCCAAGTGCTGTTGCTTTTGTCAGTCCTGGCAGTAGCATGTATTCACCCCTAGTTGCAAGAAAGGCTGGGGAAAAGATGATTTAGCTTTTTCAGCCTCTGTAGTGAAGGTGAGCAGGAGAGGTTAGGGATTACTGGTGGGTTAATCAGCCAATTCTCTGGCACAGACCAGTTGTGAAAAAAATACAGAGATAAACAAATATACATTGAATCACCATCATAAAAAGCTCATGCTCCTGGGAAGTTCCTGAGTGTGGGCTGTGCAGAGAGTCCCATGTGGGAACCCTGGTGTTGTAGTGCAGAAGGGCCTCTGGCAGGTCCCATTCTAGCCACGTGGTTGATTACTACCAAGGTCTGGGTGTGAGATGGCAGGCTGGGTGGAGGGAGAGCCGTCATAAATCCTGAAGGACTCCTAGGAACGGTGCGTGAGGAAGGGAGGTGGCAGAGGAGCACCACGTGGGTCTACCTTTGATCTGGTTTCCAGCTCATAATTCTCAGAAGTAAAACTGCTGCTTACCAGAGGTGAACAGGAGAGTGTTTGTTAATTTCTTTAAAAATTCCATTTTAATGAGCATATGCATTTAATTTAGTACACACACTTTCTGGTGGTAGCTCTTAGAGCCTGACACTTCACCATTTTGCATTTCATACATCTACACGCATGTGTGTTTGTGCGGGTGTGCATCCCCTACCCACATCCCGTGACCCAGGTCTCCTTTACTTCTCTCTGCCTCAGAATCCCAGTCTTGTTCAGAACACTGGTTGCCCGTTTCCCTACCCCCAAGTTTCTTCCTTGCCTCTCTCCTGTGCCTGAGCCATGTGGTGACCCTCCTTTCCCCACAGTGCCCAGCAGAGGCCAGCTCCTACATGTGGCTAGTACTGCTTTTGGTCGTTTGATATTGTTTTGCGTCCTGCCACTTCATCACAGCAGTGGATCAGGTGCCTTTGATCATAAAAATGTAAGCCCGCTGATTTAAATGTAACTCCTCTGGAGCAAGACTTCCTAGACCTTCACGTGCCCACAATCACCTGCGGGATCTTGTTAAAATCCAGACTCTGTTTCAGGAGGTCTGGTAGGGCCTGAGATGCTGCATCCCTAACAAGTACCTAGGTGGTGGTGGTGGTGGTGGTGGTGGTGCTGCTGCTGCTGCTGGTCCAGGTAGCAAGGGTCACAACCCTCAACCCTGGGGAACTTCAAATAAATATCAGTGTTTGGATCTTACCCCAGATCAGTTGCCTCAGAATCTCTGGTTGATGGGGCCTGGGCATCAGCCTGTAAAAGCTCCTTGGGTGATTTTCATATCCGAAGGTTGAGAACCATTGATCTGCGGCTTTCCCACCTTCGTGCCTTTGCTTCTGCCATCCCTCCTGCTTAAGCCCCTCCCCTGCTTCCTCATTAGAAGGCTGTGTGTCCTTCAAGGCTCTGCTCAGAGACCATGTCTCCTTGAAGCCATCTTGATGCCCAGCTGTTGATATCACTCCCCCTCCACAGAGCTCTCACATCACGCGTACCTGTCTGTGGCGCATTTTGCCTCCCGATAGTGGTTTGAGCATGGCTGTCTTTTCCAGTAGACTTGGTGGGCCTTGAGGTTGGGGATCATGCCTGCTCATCTGCAGGTGGGGTCTCAATAAACAGGCGCAGAGCAGATTGTTCCTGAGCCCAGAGACAAACTGCAGGGGCCTCAGACCTGCTCCAGCTAATTTCCCCCGAATCTCCTTGAGGATCAGGGGCGGAATTAGAACCTGAACCCGGCTTTTCCAAGAGTAAAAGGCCAAGTGGAAAGAGATGCTTCAGCTGTTGGAGAAGATGGAGGTGTTACTGTTCCTGCTCCCTGGCCCTCGGGCTACATACTGCTAGTCCAGCCACACTCTGAGAGGGGTCTTCTGGGCCCTACCCATTGCCCTTCCCTGACCAGCTGCCTCCCTGCTGGGTCTTGGCCAGCATCCAGGGTGCGTCCAGCTCCTTCGTGCTCCCACTGCCACCAAGCAGCTCAGGATGCCCATGGGCATGCCTCAGTGGCCAGAGTCTCTCTGCATCTTCCTGCCTCCTTTGCTTCCCACCCCATTCCAAATGCCCACTCTCCTGCACGCAACCCCTCCTCACCCCCACAGCTCCCATCATGAGCTGTTCTCTCCAGCGCTTGCTAGAGCCAAGGCTTCATCGAGCCAGAACCACAATCACCCCATCCTCTGCCGCAGCTCCAGTGCCCTACACACAGCCTAGACATGGCAGGAGCTTAATAAATATGAGCTGAATGAACATTGACAGCAGCCGTGAGACAGGCATGTGAGGCTTCACCAAGCTCCCTGACGTGTTGGTGGCAGAACTAGAATTTGACCCAAGGCTGCTGATTCCCCAGTCCAGGGTACTGTGAGTTTTCCTTGAGCCACCATTTCCTTAGTTCATGCTCCTCCACCAAGTTGGGAGGTGAGCAGTCTGATAGGATGAATCTACATTTGCTGGCTAAGTTCTGTTCAGAGCTTAGAGTGGGGAAAAAGGGATGATCCCTCTCTTGGGACAAACAATCTCTTAAGATTATTTAAGCAGGGGATGATAGCTTGTTTACCGCAGTGCATCTTCAATAGGTGAAAGAGGCAGTCTGCAGAAGACATACCTCCCGGCCAAGGTGGGGAGCTAGAAATGGGCATTTATGGCTCCCGAGTCTATGATGACCTCAGAGGCTGTGAAGGTGGAGCAGCAGAGAGCTCCTCCAGGGAACCTCTCAAGACCCAGGGGATGAGGCGTGATGGTCGGGGATGGTGGCACATGGCAGGTTAGTGGGGCAGTGCAGATAGGACAGGAAAGAAGAACGTGTGCTCTGGATCCTGGTTCTTTCTTCATCACCAACTTCCCTCTGATGTATTCTTGCATTCATTCATCCGTTCATTCTGCATTCATTCATTTCATAAATGTTTATTGCATTCTAGTCCCTGGGCATATTGCAGCACAAAACAGGCCCTCGTGGGGATTAGGCCTGCACTGTCCCATGTGGTAGCCACATGTGGCTATTTAAATTCACTAATCTGAAATACAATTTGAAGTTCAGTTTCTCAGTCACACCAGCCAGATTGCAAGTGCTCGACAGCAACAAATGGCTAGTGGCTACCATGTTAAACAGCACAAATGTAAAATATCCCCATTGTTGTGGAAAGTTCTGCTGGTCAGCACTGGCTTAGAGTCTCATCAGGGAGAGAAGCATTTATTACATAAACAGGCAAGCAAATAATTCAAGCCATGGGAAGCAACAGGAAGAAGGAGTAGAGGAAGTTACGTCAGCATGTAATGGAAGTTAGACCTTGTTTTGGGGAGTCAGAGAAGATGCCCCTGAGGAAGGGATGGTTCAGCCAGAGTTGGACCAGGTGCTGACCAGGTTGGCAGGATAGTTGAGGAGGAGGGTAGAAGAGAGAGGATCCCAGAGTTAATGTACATGAATAAGTGCCTGGACTCAGTGCATCAGCGGCATTCAATAAATGGCATGCCCCATCTACACTCGTGTTGACTAATCCAGAACCATGTGGAAGCACAGGCCCTGGCTAACCCCGCTGAGCACAGACTCTAGATCCAGATGGCCTGGATTTAAAACCAGCTCCTTAAACCTTTAGTGCCTCAGTTTCCTCATCTGTAAAATGGGCATCGAAATGTGTCCATGGTAGAGTTGTCTTGTGGAGCTAGTAAATGAGTTGATATATGTAAGGCTGTGAGCACTAGCAAGTGTGGTTGGCTGCTGCCGTTACTGCTGCCGTGCCCCTGCCGTGTCAGCAGAGGGGATGCCTACCTTGAGCTATTGGTAGAATTAAGGAATAGCTAGCCCTCAGCATCTGGGAGCAAGGCTTTTGGGCTCTTGGCTCTCATTGCCAGATGAGCCAAGAGTTGGGGCTCACTGGTATCCCTTTCCCACTCTGCCCAGTTCCTTTTTCTCTGCTTTACTCTCCATAGCTGATCCCATACATACTTAGTTTTGCTGACAAGGCAGGAGGCACAACACTTGAAGTCAATTCTGTGGCCTGTGTGCCATGTAGCCTGATAACGATCCAGCAAGGTCATTTCTAGAGCTGATATGTCCGATTCGTGTTGTTATGGATGTTAGGACTCCAGAGATGGAAGAGACAATCTGGGCCAACCCCCATCACCTCACCAAAGATGAAGCTGATTGAGCCAGGAGGACCCATCAGGCTGGAACCCCAGTGCTGATTTCTGTCCCCCTGGTGCCTCACGCAAGCACACGTGGAGCTCCTTGGTGCTCTGCCGCTCACTCCGAGCTTTGAAACATCAGAGGGAGCATCTTCCCTTCCCTGTTTCACCTTTGTGGCTCCTGGGCCTGTGGCTGTGACCTCCCTTGTCCAGGTAGGGCCTTGGGAGTTTAATTCTCTTTCCCATGAGGGAGTTGGGGCCATAAGCAGAGCCATGTCATGTTCCACCCAGCCCCTCTCACAGTGCCACCCCGCTCTCTGCTCAGCACCAGCTATTTTCATCACAGAGTAACCACCCTAAGGGACAGGCGTAGAGGCTTTGCTGTGTAGGATTAGTCCCAGAGACACTATTTTTTGCTAACCAAATCAAAATATCACCACGACTTGGCCCATACAAGCAATTGTTTCTTGTAATGAGATTTGATCAATGAGATTGGCTTGTATCGCACTGTTGGGTAATATAATTGTTGAGACTACAGAGTTGGGACTTCAGTTGCTTTACAACTTTGGAACAGGGTAGTAATGATGGAAGTTGCTGCAGAGCCTGAGATGGCAGCTGTTTTCGAAGGAGGAGTGTCTCAGTGGCTTCTACAGGCAGATCTCCTGGGGTTCCTGTCTTAAGCTTTCCTTTCCATAACCCTGACACAACTCAGCTAACCTTCAGATCACTGGGTGCCAGGTTCCACTTGCCTTCCAAAGTTTTCTTTGTTTTATTTTTAGATTTCCATATTTATCCCACCAGGGTGGCTTATGTATAAGATACACACACACATATATGTATATTCATGTGTTTATGCATATATACATATATGTGTGTACATGCATGTACATATATATATATATATATATATATATATATATATATATATATAGTGTATGTGTGTGGTCTTTTATTTCCTAGTGGCCCCAGCTGAAAGCTCACCTAGGACTGCTGGTCTAAGAGAAAAATATCTTTGCTGCATCCTTGAAGTTTTCCATTTCTTGATGACCAGGAGTTGGTCGGATGTGGCCGTTGGGATTTGTCACTGCCCTGGGCCTCAGTGTCTTTGCATCCGTTGGTGGAGTCTGTGGGGCAATTTCCTCTTCAAGTTAAGTAAGCACTTGAGGGGCCCACGTGGCCCTCGGAGGCTCCTGTATTTTCCTCCCATGGAGGCTGAAGTTAGTCATGGGGCCCCTTTTGGATCTTGCGGTTATTTTCCACCCCTGTGCCCGTTGGAATGGGGGGCAGTCCCTTTACCTACCAGTGGTGGGAAGCCTGCGTCTTTGTTCAGAGACCAGAGGTCAGTTCTCAGGCCAAGCAGAAGCCTTTCTCCAGCTGCACAGGGTGCAGGGCAGCTGCTGACTGATGTAGCCACTGCCGTTTTGTGTCAGGTGAAGTGAACAGCCACAGGGAAGAGGTCTAATGAGTCAGGTGCCTGACAGGACAACATTCCAGGTCTTTTGGAAAACACAGGGAAACGTCCCCTGGGACGTCCGACTTGCATCTCACGAAGAGGCTTGTAACTTACTCTTTCAAGTAAGCTTTTCAGCATTGAGAAGAGTTGTGGGTGCCCTAAAACATCCCTTGACCCAAGCTCTCCAATTTATTTGAAATCCCAGAAAAGTGAAAGTGAGACATACGAAATGAGCTTCTGAAAACTGAGATGCATTTTCATTTACTGTTGATTTTAATCAGGAACCATCTCAGTTAACAGCAACCAGCAAACAATTCATCTCTGTTAAGAACAAGACCTTGACGGATGAGCGTGTGCTCCTGCACTGAGCTATTGAATGCTGGCTCATTCTGCTGACTCACACTCTCCACTTTCGTAGTAACCTCCAACCCATCACCTAGTAGGCTCTTCTTATGGGCAAAGATTGGTTCTTTTACCTTCCAACGGTCCTTGGAATAGCATGGGTGCTCCCTATGTATTTGTTGGGAAAATGACCCATAAAAGTAGGCCAGTTTCCTCTCAGCTCAGAAGGGCATGGCATTTCTGCTCTGTAGAAGACCCTCCTCCATAGAAGACCTCCTCATACTCAGCTGGAAACATTGGCCCTTCTTCACCTCAATCATAATGGCCAGAATGCAGCCTGCTGGAATTCTTAGAAAAAGTAAACACCGGCTGGGTGTGGTGGCTCACGCCTATAATCCCAGCACTTTGGGAGGCTGAGGCAGGAGGATCATGAGATCAAGAGATTGAGACCATCCTGGCCAACATGGTGAAACCCCGTCTCTACTAAAAATACAGAAATCAGCTGGGTGTGGTGGCACGCACCTGTAGTCCCAGCTACTTGGGATGCTGAGGCAGGAGAATCACTTGAACCTGGGAGGCAGAGGTTGCAGTGAGCAGAGATTGTGTCACCACACTGCAGCCTGGTGACAGGGTAAGACTCCATCTCAAAAAAAAAAAAAAAAAAAAAAAAAAAGTAAAGAAAAAATAAACACCACGACAGGAAAATACTGACTGTTCCAAAGAAACCAGTGGAAGAAGTCTTCTTTAAACAGGCCCTAAGTAACTGTGAGGGCCCTTTGGGCAGATGTACAGAGGTGAGGGTTACTGTGATGGGAAGAGAGGTCCTGTTATAGAAAAGGAGCAAGAGGTATCTCCTTCCTTTAGAGGGGACTATCCCTTCCATCAGGGAGTAGAGACTGCTGCCCAAGGAAGCTGCTTCTTCCCCAGCCCCAGCCCCAGCCCCAGCCATGGGAGGCTGCTGTCCCAGTGTTGCTTGCAGGCCAGGGAGGTGAGTTGGCCTTGCCCACAGCTTCATCTCTGAGAGCCTTGACTGTCCAAGAGACCCTTGTAATGGCTAGCCTGTTTTCTGAGTTGTTTTCTGTCTATAGAGACCTAGGGAAATGTTGGAGTGGGCACTGCATCCTCGGGGTTGGCCCTGCGTGCTGCACCTCACCTCGTCTCTCTCAGGACCTCTTGTTTGCAAGGCTGTCACGGCTGGTTTAGAATGTTTTGCAGCCGGGTGCAGTGGCTCACGCCTGTAATCCCAACACTTCGGGAGGCCGAGGCAGGCGGATCATCTGAGGGCAGGAGTTCAAGACCAGCCTGGCCAACATAGTGAAACCCCATCTCTACTAAAAATACAAAAATTAGCCAGGTGTGATGGCACATACCTGTAATCTCAGCTACTCAGGAGGCTGAGGCAAGAGAATTGCTTGAACCCAGGAGACAGAGGTTGCCGTGAGCCGAGATGGTGCCACTGCACTCCAGCCTGGGTGACAAGAGTGAGACTCCATCTCAAAAAAAAAAGAAGAATGTTTCCTGATTTTTCAGGGAAAGAATGGCCAGTGACACATATTTTACAAACTCCTCATTCCTAATTCTTTGGGGCAGAGCTCAAGGGAAAGGGAGGCTGGGGGTGGAGGGGCCAGCTGCGTGGTCCGTGTGGGCCTGGGGTGCGTGGCCCCTGGCAGCACTGCTAGGCCAGCTTCACCTGGAACTCAGTGGCCCAGAATGTCAGAGCTAGAGGGAACGGCACGTGGCACCCAGCCCTGTGGTTCACAGGGTGCTCTCCCCTGGCTAATGTCTGATTCTGCCTCAGCTGCTGAATCCCAGCCTCCCCCCTGCTTAGGGATCTTCATTCTGCGGGATCTCTACCTCTGACCCCTCTGACTTAGTGGTTATCAGCTGGGTGATCCACAGGAAACAGGCTGATACTTGGGGTGACCTAGTTGCCAGTCAGTTAATCCCAAGAAGCAACCTCCACTAGCACATCTGCCAAGTGCACACAGGTGGAGAGAGGGAGGGAGGGTCTCTGCAGGTCTCAGTCTCCTGCCTTCTGACTTTCAGTTAATCCCCATCTCTAGCCTCATCTCAGCCCCACCCTCCCCTCCCCTGGCTTTCTTGCTTCTTCTCCCACTCTCTGGACTTCACAGAGCAGATCATGTTCTTATGCACATCCTTCTCTGTGAGTGTCCTGTCCTGCTGCCTCAGTTACCCCTCCGGTCCATTTGTGGTCTCCCTATAATTTGTTGCTAATTGCCCGTTTCCTGTAAACCGTCATTTTAGTGGAATCTGAGAAGGGAAAAGAGATAAAGACATGCTTCCAATCTACCATCTTTGAATCAGAAGTCCTGCAGCATACTTTGGAGGAGCTCTGTCGTATTCCATTCCATGTCTGTGCCTTCTATTTACTCACTCTCATATTTTGCACACTTAGATTATTCCTCCCTACAGCTTCCTCGTTAAAAAACATTTGGTTGGGTGCAGTGGCTCACACCTGTAATCCTAGCACTTCAGATGCCAAGGCAGGTGGATCCCTTGAGCTCAGGAGTAAGACACCAGCCTAGCCAACATGTGAAACCCCGTCTCTACTAAAAATACAACAAGAACAACAAAAATTAGCTGGGCACTGTGGCATGTACCTGTAGTCCCAGCTACTTAGGAGGCTGAGGTGGGAGAATCACTTGAGCCAAGCAGGTTGAGACTGCAGTGAGCCAAGATTGTGCCACTGCACTCCAGCCTGGGCAACAGAATGAGACTCTGTCTCAAAAAGATAAAAAATAAAAGAATGTTTGCATGAGTATCCTTGCACCTAAATCATTAGGCATATTCCTATGGGTGAATTTCTGTAAGAATTTCTGGGTCAAAGGATATGTAAAACTTTAAGATGCTTCTGGTGCACATTGCTAAAATTCTCTTTTGAAATATGATACTAAGTTGCATTCCCGTTAGCAATGAATGTGCCCACTTCTTTACACCTTTGTCAATACTGGGTGTCTTTGAACATATCTTTTTGTGTATATAACGGAACATTCTGCAGACTTGACTCGGATCAAAGAGCATGCATGTTGAAGTTTTGATAGATATTGGTGAATTTACCAGCTTCCCCACCCCCCCCGCCCGTTAGTGTATTCACATACCTGTTTCCTCCACATTCTTGCCAACACTGCAGTATGATTTTAAATTCTTTTCCAATTTGATAGGCTGTTTTAATATGCATTTTATTGATGTCTCCTGAGGTTGACTATTTCTTGTGTGTTCATGCCATTTGTGTTTCTTCTTTTGTGGGTTGCCTACAACCCATTTTTTTCCTTATGTGGTTATTATTTTCTTATTGATTTTAAAGCTGTCTTTATATATTAAGGATATTAATATGCAGAGGGAAATTTATTTTTTTCATTTTGTTGACATTTATTTACTCCTTTTTGTTTGTTCATATATAAAATCAATACTTTTTTTTCCTAGGTGGAGTCTTGCTCTGTCACTCAGGCTGGAGTGCAGTGGTGCGATCTTAGCTTACTGCAACCTCTGCCTCCTGGGTTCAAGCAATTCTCCTGCCTCAGCCTCCTGAGTGGCTGGGATTACAGTCACCTGCTACTGCGCCTAATTTTTTGTATTTTTAGTAGAGATGAGGTTTTACCATGTTGGCCAGGCTGGTCTTGAACTCCTGACCTCATGATCCGCCCGCTCAGCCTCCCAAAGTGTTGGGATTACAGGCGTGAGCCACCGCGCCCAGCCGAATCAATACATTTTAAATGGTAAAATGTATCGGTCTTTTTCCTGTGTAGTGTGCCTCAAGAATTACCTGAACCTTGGGTTCCCGAACTTCCTTTATGCCTTCCTTCACTGGGTCTGAGGGATGGGCTGGCCACAAATACATCTGTGACTGAGTTCCAGGTTGTGGTCCTCAGTTCCTTCAGAAGACAGTGGACAGTTCTTCTGGAGGCTGCTTGGGCACAGTGGCAGCTAGAGTGTGGGAAGTTGGTCCTGGGGAAGAGGCAGTCCCCACCTGAGCCTTCACATTATCGACCTGGGAATTGCTGGCTGGAGCATTCCAAGATCCACCTTGCACTGGAGCGATTCAGAGGCAGACAGTGAATGTCAGGAGGGGCATGATGGGGATGAGCATGGCTATCATCTCAGAAAGCCCCCCACCCCACCCTGGCCACTGACGTCTGGCTTCAGGGAGCACTGTTGGCCACTAGGGCCAACCAACTTGGTATCGAGAGGAGGGGCCGTTCCTGACCAAGCCTGTTCTGACCGATTCAGCCTAAGTGGGAGTGAGGACAAGAGAAGCTGGACCACCTGATTTGATGCAATGCTTTATTCAAACCAGGCTTGAGTCAAGTCAGGTGGTCCAACTCGTCTCGTCCTCACTGTGATAATAGCACAGAACAGCCTCAAGTGACACAGGACAGTGTTATTTCAAGGCAGGGCCTTACCTTTCAAAGTGTGTTTCTCCCAGTGCTTGCTGCGTAGACACGCCTCTTTCCTCCCCACTTATCATAGTGACTTCCCGGAGACCTGGTCACGGAGGAGGCTGGCTGGGGTGGATGCTGGTACATTTCTCTCAGCTGCTGTTGCTGAGCATGAGCTGGGGGCCTTCCAGGATCAGGGTGAAGTGGAGCCTCATTTTCCCCAGCTGGTTGCCCATGGCCTAGAAAGTAAACTCAGTTTTAGAAATGTGTGAACAGTGCTGGAGGGATTTTTTTAACTTTCAGCAGAGCAGATTCTTCAGCCCGATTTAAGATGCTCTGAACAAAATTTCAGATTGGCCCTTAAGACTCTGCCTAGCATGGCGTTGCTGTTCAGAGAGACAACGCCACATTTCCTCCCAAAAATTAGGGATAGGAACCAAATACTGCATGTTCTCATATGAAAGTGAGAGCTAAGAGATGAGAACTCATGGACACAAAGAGGGGAACAGCAGACACTGGGGCCTGCTTGAGGGTGGAGGCTGGGAGGAGGGAGAGGAGCAGAAAAAATAACTATTGGGTCCTAGGCTTAGTGCCTGAGTGATGAAATAATCTGCACAACAAACCCCCATGATACCAGTTTACCCATATAACAAACCTGCAGAGGTACCCCTGAACCTAAAATACAAGTTTTTTTTTTCTTTGTTTGTTTTTTTTAAT
This sequence comes from Cacajao melanocephalus, assembly GCA_963573385.1. Classification (NCBI taxonomy): domain Eukaryota; kingdom Metazoa; phylum Chordata; class Mammalia; order Primates; family Pitheciidae; genus Cacajao; species Cacajao melanocephalus. The sequence goes on along the minus strand of CAUYLG010029517.1, from coordinate 29,652 downwards.
TAGGGATAGTTGGCTAGGCACAGTGGCTCATGCCTGTAATCCTAGCACTTTGTGAGGCTGAGGTGGGTGGATCGCTTGAGGCCAGGAGTTCGAGACCAGCCTGGCCAACATAGTGAAACCCAATTTTTACCAAAAAAATACAAAAATTAGCAGGGCATGATAGCACGCACCTATAGTCCCAGCTACTTGGAAGGCTGAGGCACATGAGAATCGCTTGAACCCGAGAGGCAGAGGTTGTAGTGAGCCGAAATCGTGCCACTGCCCTCCAGCTTGAATGACAGAGTGAGACCCTGCCTCAAAAAAAAAAAAAAATTAGGGATAGTAATTGGGGCATGAAAACTGTAATAAGGTGGATTGTGATAACTGTAAAACTGCCACTTCCTCTGCCCTCACACACACTCAGTTCATACCTTTCTATCTCTAAGCCCTCACCCCCGCCATGCCTTCTGCTTGCCCTGCCCTTCCCCAGCTCCAGGAGGACTGACTCCTTTTCTTCGCTTAGGTCTTGCTCCGATGGCGCATCCTCAGAAGAGTCTTTCAGAACAACCATTCTCTCTCCTCTTATCTTACTCTGTTTTCTTAGCAGTTACAACCTCAGCAATAATAGTACCAACTACGTTCCAGACAGTGTTGTTAAAGCTTTTTGTGTGTGAATGCATTTGATCCTCATGTTAACCTTCTAAAAGAAGGCTGTTACTCTGCAGAAAAAGAAATCAAGTCCTAATGGGATAGCTGGGCACTGGGAGTTATCTATTCAGTAAACATTTATTGAGGCTTCATTATGGACTAGGCTCTGTGCTAGGATCTAGGGATACAAAATCGTCACGTTTGCATTCTAGTCATCAGCAAACCAACGTTCCGAGACCAGGTTCGGTCAATGACTCCTTTCTGAGACCCTGGGCAAGTTGCCTACGCAGATACTACAGATACCTGTGCTTTATTTTTCCCATCTGTAAAAGGGAATTAAAGGGATCATCCTCCTCTGGGTTGGTTTTTGTGAGATAGATATATGAGTGAAACCACTTTGGGACATGCACAGTGGGGCACAGATGCAGGGTGTCATTGGATATACTTATTCCAGGACCAGGAAATAACAAGCACATTCCCTCCTCCTGCCTGGATGAATGAATGGTGGAGAATCAGCCACTATTTATCTCTATACTGGTGGTACTACATTTATCAGATTCCTCCCACCTCCACCCTCACTCATAGGCATTGTATAATATCAGAGGATTTTTTTTTTTTTTGAGACAGAGTCTCGCCCTGTCGCCCAAGCTGGAGTGTAATGGCGCAATCTCAGCTCACTGCAACCTCCACCTCCCAGGTTCAAGCGATTCTCCTGCCTCAGCCTCCTAAGTAGCTGGGCTTACAGGCACCCACCACCACGCCTGGCTAATTTTTTATATCTTTAGGAGAGACGGGGTTTTGCCATGTTAGCCAGGCTGGTCTTGAACTCCTGACCTCGTCATCTGCCCGCCTCGGCCTCCCAAAGTGCTGGGATTACAGGCTTGAGCCACCGCACCCGGCCCAGCATCAGAGGAATCTTAAATGTCTCAAGGATTCTGGCTAGAATCTCAAAATCATTTTTTGGCTCGCTTGTAGAAGAGATGCTGTGCTTCTATACCTGGCCAGTAGCATTATGGCATTTGAGGCAGCAGTCCCATATAATTGAAAGTGGTTGGTTATATTGTTTGGAAGAGGTGAGCACCCAAAAGTCCCTTGCCTATTGATGGCATCTTTTGAGGAAACTGTTCTGATGCATTATTAGGCTACCAGGCTGGCTGTTTAATTCCAACAGCTGTTGTTATTCTGAAACATAATGCAAGAGCATTGTTTTGCTTTCTATCATTTTTTACCAAGACCATTAGTTAAAAACAAGCTTGTGGTGATAGATGATACGTTGGTGCGTGGTGGAGAAACAGCCCCATGGAAAGGGAGTCTCACTCCTTGTCACCCTCTTGAGATGGGCTATAAAGAATGCATGATCAAACCCTAGAGCAAAGCAAGCCAGGGTGTCTGGTCCCATTCTCCTGGATTGTATGTGAGGGGAGGCTTTGCCATGGGACCCACCCACTTTTCTGTCATTCGTGGTTTGTTTCCTGTGTCTAATTTGTTGCACTATCTGTTAATAACCAAACATGCCCTCACAAGTTGAGAAATATTTGCAGAGTGATAAAGCAATTGTATTATAATCTCCCATTTTCCAAGAGAGACGGGTGTCAGACCCACCCAGTCTGAGACGCATCCAGGCTTCAGATCTTGTTGATTTCATTTGATTGATTTGCATTGCTACCACCCTCATACAGGCCCTTGTCACCCCTTCCATCCAACCAGCCAACTGGCAAGCCAGTCGCCTGGCCAGTGTTGCACTGAATTTTTTTTTAATTTCAATTTTTCCTCTACATTTGAGGGTACATGTGCAGATTTGTTACAAGGGTATATTGTGTGATGCTGAGGTTTGGGCTTCAACTGAACTCATCACCCAGGGAGTGCACATAGTACCCAATAGGAAGTTTTTCAACCATTGCCACCCTCCCCCATTTTGGAGTCCTCTGTGTCTGTTCTCATCCATGTGTACCCCTGTGTTTAGCTCTCACTTATAAGTGAGAACATGTGGTATTTGGTTTTCTACTTCTGTGTTCATTCACTTAAGATAATGGTCTCTAGCTGCATCCATGTTGCTGTGATTTCATTGCTCTGTGGCCCCAGGCTGGAGTGTAGTGGTGCTATCATGGCTCACAGCAGCCTCGAACTCCTAGACTCAATCCATCCTCCCACCTCAGCCTCCTGAGTAGCTGGGACTAAAGGTGCGCACCACCACACTCAGCTAATTTTTGTATTTTTTTTAAATAGAGGCAGGATTTCACCATGTTCTCCAGCCTAGTCTCGAGATCCTGGATTCAAACGATCTTCCTGCCTCAGCCTCCCAAAGTGCTGAGATTGCAGGTGTGAGCCACCATACCCAGCTTATTTTTTTTTTTAATTATTCATAGAAATGGGGTCTCAATATGTTTCCTAAACTGGTCTTGAATTCCTGGGCTCAAATAATCCATCCACCTTGGCCTCCCAAATGCTGGGATTACAGGCATGAGCCACCACACCCAACCAATTTCAATCTTTTTCTATGGCTGCATAGCATTCCATGGCATATATGGGCCACATTTTCTTTATCCAATCCACTGTTGATGGGCATCTAGGTTGATTCCATGTCTTTGCTATTGTGAATAGTGCTGCAGTGAACATATGAGTGTGTGTGTATTTTGGTGGAATGATTCATTTTCTTTTGGGTAGCTATCCAGTAACAGGATTGCTGAGTTGAATGGTAGTTATATCTTTAGTTCTTTGAGAAATCTCCAAACTGCTTTCCATGGTAGCTGAACTAATTTACACTCTCACAGCAGTATATAAGCATTCCCTTTTCCCCACAGCCTCACCAACATCTGTTATTTTTTGACTTTTTAGTAATAGCCATTTGGACTGGTGTGGGATGGTATCTCATTATAGCTTTGATTTGCATTTCTCTGATGATTAGTGATGTTGAGCATTTTATGCTTTTTGGCCACTTGTATGTCTTCTTTTGAGAAGTGTCTGTTCATGTTCTTTCCCCACTTTTTAATAGGGTTGTTTTTATTCTTGTTGATATATTTAAGTTCCTTATATATTCTGGATATTAGACCTTTTTCAGGTGCATAGATTGCAAACATTTTTTCCTATTCTATGGGTTGTCTGTTCACTCTATTGATAGTTTCTTTTGCTGTGCAGAAGCTCTTTACTTTAAGTCCTACTTGTCAATTTTCATTTTTGTTGGAATTGCTCTTGAGGACTTAGTCATAAATTCTTTTCCAAGGCTCATGTCCAGATGACTATTTCCTAGGTTTTCTTCTAGGATTTTTATAGTTTGAGGTTTTACCTTTAAGTTTTTAATCCACCTTGAGTTAATTTTTGTATACAGTGATAAATAGGGGTCCAATTTTAATCTTCTGCATATGATTAGCTAGTTTTCCCAGCACTGCTTATTGAATAGGGAGTTCTTTCCCTATTGTTGTTTTTGTTGACTTTGTAGAAGATCAGTTGGTTGTAGGTGTGTGGCTTTATTTCTGGGTTTTCTCTTCTTTTCCATTGAGCTACGTATCTGTTTTTGTGCCAGTACCATGTTGTTTTGGTTACTATAGCCTTGTAGTATAGTTTGAAGTAAGCTAACATGATGCCTCCAGCTTTGTTCTTTTTGCTTAGGATTGCTTTGGCTATTTGGGCTCATTTTGGTTCCATATTAATTTTAGGATAGTTTTTTTCAAATTCAGTGAAAAATGGTGTTGGCCGTTTGATAAGAATAGCACTGAATCTATAGATTGCTTTAGGCAGTATGAACATTTTAATGATACTGATTCTTCTAATCCAAGAGAATGGAATGTTTTTTCATTTGTTTGTGTCATCTGTAATTTCATTCAGCAGTGTTTTGTAGTTCTCGTAGAGATATTTCACCTCCTTCATTAGATGTATTTCTGGGTATTTGGGCAGGTGGGCTGGTGGGCTGTTGTAAATGGGATTGCATTTTTGACTTGGCTCTTTCTGAGCACTACTTATGGACCAGACCCTGTGTTAGGACATGGGAATACCAAGATTAGCAAGTCTCCCACTTTACATCTCCACCTTCTCTTTAATGTTGGTTCAACAAATGCCAAGTACATCCCATCCATGTAATGTCCCTGTTGCCTCAGACATGTAACTTGATCAGAAAACTTTGGCAACAGTCTGTTCTGAAATAAAGTTCCTACCCCTAAGCCTGGCATGTAGATCTCCCCACTGCACTGCCCTGGCCTGGCAAACAGCCCATCTCTCACTCCTTCTCCTCCTGTGACCAGGTAGACCTGCTCACTGTCCCTAAACATGTCTCACTGGCTGACTTCTCCTGTCTAATTCCACTCAACCTTTGGGGGCAACCAAGGCTTGCTTGCTTAGGAAAACCTGGCAAGACATGTCACCTCCTGGTTTGGGTCTTGGAGGCACCTATGATTGCACTTTTCATCGGATGCTCATCATGCTACCTTGTATCCTGGTCTTTCTCCATGGTTGCCTCACCTTCCCTATTGTCAAGTTGCTGGGCTTCTTGCTTCATAGGTATCTTTCCTCTCTCCAGTGACAGAATGCAGGGCTGACCTATGGAAGTTATCCATCAATATCTCTAATGAAAACTGGGGGAGGCCAGGTGTGGGGGCTCACGCCTGTAATCCCAGCACTTTGGGAGGCTGAGGCAGGCAGATCATGAGGTCAGGAGTTCGAGACCAGCCTGGTCAATATGGTAAAACCCCATCTCTACTAAAAATACAAATATTAGCCAGGTGTGGTGGCACGTGCCTGTAATCCAAGCTACTCTGGAGGCTGAGGCAGAAGAATTGCTTGAACCGAGAGGCAGAGGTTGCAGTGAGCTGAGATCTCACCATTGCACTCCAGCCTGGGCAACAGAGTGAGACTTTGTCTCAAAAAAAAAAAAAAAAAAAACTGGGGAAAAGTTGCACCTCCTGACAGTCCCTTAGTTCTGCTGCTGAACTAGAAGGTTAGAATTTACCACTCTTAGACAAATACGTGTTTTGTCGAATCCATTTTTTCCATTCAGATAGGCAGTGGAGAGGGCAGGGTATGGGGAGTGTGAGAATAGGTGCTAGTTATCCTCTGCTTGCCTCTGTCCTCCCAGTGCCATTCTCTGCCCTGCTGTGGCCAGGGAGGCCAACCCCAGCGGATTGTGTCAACTAGGCTCCTTTACTTTACCTTTCAGGTGTGGTTGGGTTTGGCCAGTGGGAGGCACCAGCAGGAGATCCAAGAACAGGAGGAAAGCAGGGAGCATTAATCCCCCTACTTCCTCTCTGCCTCATCAGTTTTCTGGCAATGGCTGTCTTTTACAGCTACAGCCCCCCTCCCAGTCCTCCAGAAGCATTGGGCTATAGTAACACTGTTCTGCCTTCTTGCCCTTCATACTTAGGGGTGATAACAAGTTCCGCTGATGTTAATCTCTGGGTGCTGCACCATATATTGCTGGTTGCCTTAATCTTCCCCACACCTCTGTAACTTGTTCATTTATTAATTTTTACTTAAACTCTTTTGATCGTTATCTATAGCATCTTACTGAGAGTCAAACTTAACAGGCTTAGTTATCTGTCCCACTAGGCAACCCCACAAATTGATCTGTGTTATTTTCTTGAAAAGGGCATTTTGCTTTATTTGGGGCAGGAGGTTTGCATTCAGAAGAATTTATAATAAAAATAAGTCTCCTTCCCCCTTCCTTTCCTAATGCAGACCCACTCCTTGGAGGCACTTTTAACTCAATTTTTCTTTCCTTTGGCATTTACCTCCCTATTTTAAATAATGTGCTTTAATTTTACTCCTATTTTAGAAATTACCTGCTGACTTTCTGTTGTGATAGATAACAATTTAATTCCCTTATACCATCCCTCTACCTCTCCTCCCCACATCCTTGCAACAAAATTATATTATTATTTATAGTTCCTCTGCCCAGTTACCTTTATAAGTAAGATTCTTCCTATCATATTTCTTGTTTCTTAACAATGGTACTTCCTGAGTCTCTATGCAGTAAGGTGGCAGTATCTGCATTCTTACCTAATTTTCCTTCTACTTTCCACCTTCTGTCATCTCTGCTTTTACTTTTATAATGTTAAGATCAATAACATTTACATTTTTATTTTGTAACTGCCATTCAGTCTTTTATGCTTTATCTACAGGTTGATCTTAAAGACTAAAAAACTAGCAGATAGGGCTTATGTTATTGTGATTGCACAAATGACAAGTTGCACACTGACAATTCACCATTGGACATACTTGTTTGATTTGCCTAGTGATTTTTTTAAGGTTTACAGCCAACATTTAAAAATTGGTAGAGTTTTTTTAATAAAAGATTTAGAGGTTGGGGTTTTGTTTTAAAAATTGGAAGTTCTGGCACAGATGGTCTGACTTCCCACATATAGTAACACTCTGCTAGAGGCTGTCCCCTTTAGAATAGGCATTCCTGCTCTAGTTTATCACAGTGCCTAGCACTCACAGTATATGCAAGTGTTCCAGTACCTGAGTTGCTCATTTACTTACTTGCCTGACCCTGAAGGAATTTAAGTGTGTGACTCTGATGCTTGATGTTTTATTCTCTTTGGAGCCAAGTAATATACTTTGAATACTTTCTTTTACAGCTTTAATTTTTCCAAGAGTTTCTCATCGCCTTTTTTTTTAAAACTGTTTGCTGTTATTATATCCTCATTTTTTTCTCTCAAACTCTCTAGCCAGTTGGGTATTTTATATATTCCCCTTTCTCCCAGGGTCCTCTATTCTTCTCAGATTTGACCTGTATTATTCTCAAATTTGATTGCATTCTGGGTTGCTACTGAACTGTTACCTGAGATTTAGATCTACTTTACTAGATTGGTTCTACTGCTTCCTGGATCTCAGTTTTTGGGTGGGGGGGGGGTGGTGATGGAGTGGGGGTGTCTCAGGGTTGGGAGTGGTCAATTAAGTTTCTCCAGAGAAGGAAATTCTTTTTTTTTTTTTTGCTTGGAATAGATACCTGGCTGCCTCATGAGCTACCTATGGAGGGCACAACTCTTCTGACCAGATTTTATAAAATTTCCCTCTTTTCAGCATCATAGCTGATTCCTGCCCTCCACTGTTCTGGCATTTCTGAGTCATGAGACTCTGGCCATTCTGCCAGGCTAATGGAATTTCATAATATTTGAGCGCTGGAGCTCAGGCTTCCTGCATCATCAGTTTCTAATCTTCCATATTCTGTCTGTTTTCCAGAAAGTTGTCCCAATCTCTGTCCTGGATAGCCCTCACCTGTTCCCTTTACTGTTGAAATTATACCTTTAAAAAAAATTCTTAGGCCAGGCATGGTGGCTCACATCTGTAATCCCAACACTTTGGGAGGCTGAGGCGGGGGAATCACCTGAGGTCAGGAGTTCAAGACCAGCCTGGCCAACATGGCAAAACCCCATCTGAAAAAAATACAAAAATTAGCTGGGTGTTGTGGCAGGCGCCTGTAATCCCAGCTACTTGAGAGGCTGAGGCAGAGAGAATTGCTTAAACCCAGGAGGCAGAGATTGCAGTCAGCCAAGATTGCGCCACTGCACTCCAGCCTAGGCGACAAGAGCAAGACTGTCTTAACAACAACAACAACAAAATTCTTTCAATTTTGTTTTGGTGGTGATGTGTCCAAATGGGGAGAATATAAATGAATGCCATTAATATATTCATCTTTACTAGGTTGTGCTCAGAATTCATCTCAACACTTCTTTAATCTGTTTAAATTTTTGGCCTATCTCAATTTAAGAGCCAATAGGCTAAACACCACCTAAAGTAGGAACTTTTAATGCTAAATTTACCCCTTTAGGATTTAGGACAGGTTTCCTAATCCTAAATCCTAAAGGGGTAAATTTAGCATTAAAAGTTGGATTGAATAGACATATAATAATATGATATAATTTATTTATGGCTGGGCATGGTGGCTCTTACTTGTAATCCCAGTACTTTGGGAGGCTGAAGCAGGTGGATCATTTGAAGTCAGGAGTTCAAGACCAGCCTGGCCAACATGGTGAAACCCTGTCTCTACTAAAATACAAAAAGTAGCTGGGCGTGGTGGCAGGTGTCTGTAATCCCAGCTACTAAGGAGGCTGAAGCAGAAGAATTGCTTGAACCCAGGAGATGGAGGTTGCAGTGAGCTGAGGTTGCACCACTGCACTCCAGCCTGGGTGACAGAGTGGGTCTCCATCTCAAAACAAAAAATATATATAATATAATATATTTAATATAATATATATAGTTTATTTTTATATATCTGTTGAATCCAACTTGTTTTCTTTTTATTGAGATACAATCTCACTCTGTCACCCAGTCTGGAGTGTAGTGGCGCAATCACAGCCTTGGCTTCCCAGCAATTGCTCTCAAGCAGTCCTTCCACCTCAGCCTCCCAAGTAGCTGGGACCACAGACACACTGTCACACCCAGATAATTTTTAAATTTTTTTGTAGAGATAGGGTTTCCCTACATTGCCCAGGCTTGTTTCAAACTCCTGGGCTCAAATAATCCTCCTGCCTCAGCCTCCCAAAATGCTGGGATCACAGGCATGAGCCATTGTGCCCAGCTCATACTTTTTTTTAAACAATCAAATTAAGAACTTGTGTTGGTTAGGGCAACATTAGCTGTTGTAATCATCTCCCACATTTCAGGAGTTTCATATGAAAGAAGTTTATTTCTTGCCCTTGTAACAGTCAATGGAAGTGTTTCTGGTTGTAACTCGCTTTCCTCTACAGGGTAATTTAGGGATCTAGGTGCCTTGCATCTGTCATTCTGCTATACTCTGGAGCATGTATCTTCAATGGGGACAGTATCACCCCCAAGGGGGCAAAGATCTTGGAGGCTGAAAAATCTTACATTTTGATGCATAAATCACAGGCATCTACATGGTACATAAACAGACAGAGAGTATATCTGTGGTATGAAAATGTCATGGAGGAAAGTGATCAGGGAAAGAAATGTCTAAAAAGTCTCCTTAGTAGGGCAACAATGAAGAAACGGTTGAGAATCACTGCCACAGGCCTGTGAGCACTCTTAATTAGGAGGAAGGGAAACAGAAGATGGAGCAGGCTCACCCTCTTCTTAACCACCTTGGCCCAAAAGCGACACAGGTTACTTGGCCCACATTTCATTGGAGAGAACTAGTCAGAGAGTTCTACCTTGCTGCAGGAGGAGCTGGGAAATGTAGTCTCTGGCTGGCCACACTTCAGAGTACCTCAGTGAGGACTCTTAGCTAAAAAAAGGGAGAGCATCAATTTTGGAGGATGGTTGGCCTCCTAATACCAGAATCAGCCAATGTTGTCTTAAAGGACCAGGTACTACATATTTTGGGCTTGCAGCCATGTGGTCTCTATTGCACCTACTGACTCTGCTCCTTGCATCTGAAAGCAGCCATAGACAATACTGAAATGAATGGGTGTGGCTATGTTCTAATAAAGCTTTATTTACATAAACAGGCAGCTGATTGGCCTGCAGGCTATAGTTGTCCAGCCCCTGAGTATCCACTCTGGAGCCTCAGTTGTCCATATTACCTCGGCTTCTTGGGACCTGACCCACATTTCCTTTATTTCCAGTCCCTAACTAGAGCCTGGAGCTTCCTCTCAACTGAGTTTGTCTTGGCTGTTTCACTGAGAACAGTGGAATATGACCCTCCACCAAGTATAGAGATTCCAAGACTCTAGAAAAGAAATAAATTTTGCCTATGTTCCTCCAGTGTTAGCCCTCCCCACAGCCACCCAGCATGGTAGGGGTAGAGTGCCTGGTACACAGTAGTAAGTGCTCAGCAATTTTCTGTATTCAGTGTTGGGAGTTGGCTTAAAACTACCTGTAGTCAGTGAAGTAAGACCTTGAAGAATATGGGCCTCTGATTTCTTGTAGCATTAGAGTGGATTATTATGCAATGGTTAAAACTAATATTTACAAATAACATTTTTTTTTTAAGACAGAGTCTCGCTCTGTCACTCAGGCTGGAGTATAGTGGGGTGATCTCTGCACACCGCAACCTCTGTCTCCCAGGTTCAAGCGATTCTCCTGCCTGAGTAGCTGGGATTATAGGCACACGCCACCACATCTGGATAATTTTTGTATTTTTAGTAGAGATGGGGGTTTCATCATGTTGGCCAGGCTTGTCTTGAACTCCTGACCTCAGGTGATCTGACAGCCTCGGCCTCCCAAAGTGCCGGGATTACAGGCATGAGCCACCGTGCCTAGCCTATAACTTTTAATAACATGACAAAATGCTTATTTTATAAGCAGCATTCAAAATGATGTATACAATATGATCTTGACTATAGTATCTTAAAAAGTTTAGCAAAAAAAAAAAAACTCTCAACAAGTGATGGGATTTTTCTTTTTATTTTGTATCTGTTTTCTAAAATTTTTACAGTGAATATGTTTTATATGTGGAGAAGAATGTTATCTTAAAAATTATCGAGGCCTGGGGGCTCATGCTTGTAATCCCAGCACTTTAGCAGACCAAGGCAGGAGGATTGCTTGAGCCCAGGAGTTCAAGAGTAGCCCAGGCAACAAAGTGAGACCCTGTCTTTACAAAAAAAAAAAAAAAAAAAAAAAGTTTTACTTAGCCAAGCATGATAGTTCACACCTGTAGTCTCAGCTTCTTGGGAGGTTGAGGTGGGAGGATCGCTTGAGCCTGGGAGATGGAGGCTGCAGCAAGCCATGATCATGCCACTGCACTCCAGCCTGGGCAACAGAGCAAGACTCTGTCTCAAAACAAACAAACAAGCAAACAAACAAACAAAAACTACTGAGGAGGAAACTAGTGCTGAGTGAGGGCATAATTACTCAACAGGTTCCTCCTGCCTTCTGCACAGACAAAACCAATTCACTGAGACCACAGTGTTGTAGTAGACAAAGAGCTGAACTAAGGCAGAGCCAGCCAAGCAGAAGGACTAGAGTTATTACTCAAATCGATCTCCCAGAGAACTCAGAGGCTAGGGTGTTCTGTGGATAATTCTGTGGACAGGGGAATGGGTGCTACTGATTGGTGAGGGTTGAAATCATAGGGGTGTGGAAAATGGTCCTTGTAGGCTGAGTCGGCCTCTACGTTAGGAGGTCACAGGACAGGTTGTCACGAGTCCTGAGTCCACATAGAGTCAGTTGGTTGCAGAATGCAAAAGTCTGAAAAGCATCTCAAAAGACCCGTCTTAGGTTCTACAGTCGTGATGTTATCTATAGGAGCAATTGGGGAAGTCACAAATCTTGTGACCTCTGGCCACATGACTCCTGAGTAGCAAGGGATTATAAAAAGGCAAGCTGGGGGGCCAATGGCTGGTTATCATTCAGCTACATCTACGTGTTAGGAGAATTCACGCCCCTCCCAGCATCCTAATCTTGTAGCGTTTCATTAATTTTACAAAGGTGATTTTGGTCCCTGGGCAAGGAGGGGGTTCATTTCAGGAAGGAACGGTTATCATCTTGCTTCAAAGTTAAACAATAAACTAAGTTCCTCCCATGGTTAGCTTAGTCTACACCCAGGAATGAGGGAAGGCGCTGACTTTTGAGGCTAGAGGCAAGATGGAGTCAGCCATGCTAGACTCCTCTCACTACCATGATCTTTGCAAAGGTGGTTTCAAGAGTATTAATGAAGGTGTCTGCCTGCTTGTGCACACATAAACATGCACCTGAAAATGCCATCCAAAATTTTGTTAGAACAGAGTCACTGTGAGGCAGCCCCCTCTTTCGATCCTCCCCAAGTTAGAAAAGCTTCTTTAGATAGTGACCAGGAAGGGTTCTGGCTTGCTTCTACACTGAGGCATTTTTCTTATTTCTAAATAAGACCCTCACCTAGATTTTCTTTCCACTGAGGCAGACCGGCCTCTCTGGATGAATCATCACGATGAGCAATGTGGAGAGGAGGAGGGGCATGCTTGGGGTTAACTGCATGCCAGAGTCATTGGTCATCACAGCCACTTCCCCAGACCCATGGACTTTCTTGACTTTGGGGGAGAAATGAAATAGCTTGTGACTTGAAATGCCATTTGTGTACACCCGTTAGCCAGGTAGCCTGACGTCCAGGTGCCCCCACCCCCAACAACTCATTCTGCAGGAAAACCAAATCTGAGATCATCCCAAAACAGCCTCTTATTTACTAGGCCTCCCTTGGTTCCTCATGTGCATCTTCCAGGTACCAGGAGAGAGCACCCCCACCCAAGTCCTTCTCTTCAGCCTCTGCCTGTGTTTCTGCTGGCAGTGTCCTTCTTGAGCCTTGAGCTGTCTGCACACTGGTCCCAACCTGTGCCTTCCACAGTGCTCAGATCTGCAGCATTCTCAGCCACTGTGCTGTGATGGGCAGGGGGCTCCTCTCCCCAGTCCTGACCCAGGACCCCTCCTGGTCTCTTAAAGGACATCAGCTGCTGGACGACAGCCTCATGGACCTCCTTCATTTGCCCTCCTTTGTCTCTACTGCAGGGGCTCCCCTTGGCTCCAAGTTAGGTTGGGGTGACCTCGTCACAGCCTCTTTGCCTCTGCCTCTCCTTCTGTGCTCCCAGAGCCAATCCTAGTGCCCTTCTCTTTCGTCCCAACATGCATACTCTAGACCTGGATGCGCCACCTGTAAAGATGGCACTCCAGCAGGCATGAGGCATTAGAAAGTCCTTGGCATGTGCTTCTGTGAGCACCCAGACTTCTTACTGCGACTTATGAGGCCCTGCACCAGGTTTTGTCAACCTTGGTGCTATGGACATTTAGAGCTAGAGAATTCTGTCTTGAAAGGGACGGTCCTGCACAGGGTAAAATGTTTAGTGGCATCCCTGCCCCCCAGGTGCCAATGGCACTTCCCTAGTCATGACACAGAAATGTTTCTAGACACTGCCAAATGTTCTCTGGAAGGCAAAATCCCTCCAGGTGGAGACCACTACCCTACATGATGGAGTCCTGCTGCTTCACACCCACTGCACACTTGCCACATGTACTCTCATCCCTCCCAGGGCCGCTGCACTCACTGTCCCCACTGCTGTGAAGGTTCTCTCCTCACATCTCCATGCTCTGCTCATTTAGGTCTCAGCTCAAATAGCACCTCCTTACCTTGGCCTTTCCTATGCTTCCAACCCGTTCGCTCCATCATGTTTATACTTCCATTTTGTTTTAAAATCACTTTTAGAATCTCTGACCTTGTTCCTACCGCTTTCCTCCTGGTTTTCATGGTTCCAGCCACACCTTTCTAATTCCTCAGTGACATATGGCGTATACCCACCACCATGGCCCTTGCCGTTCCTCCTCCTAGAATGCTCTTTCCCCAAATCTCATTGTTCTTATTCCTTCAGTTCTTTGCTCAGAGAGGGCTTCCCTATTTCCTATTTCATTTTTCCCCATAGCATCTACAGCCATCTAATATACTATACACTTTAATTACGATGATTTTTATTTTCTGTTTCTCCCTATTAAAAATGAAATCTCCATGAAGGCAGGGAGTTTTGTCATCTTTGTTCACTGTTGTATGCCAATCACGGAAAACAATGCCTAGCACTGAGGCACTCAAGCAGTATTTTTTTAGATGCATGAGCTTAATTTTGCAAGGCTTGCTGGGACCTCTGCCCTAGTTTAACTGTGCACATTTGAAAGCCTCGGGTGAGCTCGGTTTCTTGTTGTAAAACCAGGGATTTATGTTGATGAAGAATTTGATCAGGGTAGACTCACACGCTAAAGCATGTTTTCTTGTGAATAGAGATGTTTACAAAGCACAAAGCAGTGAATTTGCTAATGGTTCTTTTTACTGGCATCAGCTAGAGTTCTGACTTTAGCTGAAGCTTATCCTTACCATGCCATGGTGAAGGTTTTTATTTCCTAATATGTATGTGCATTTCCCTGAAAGTATTTAGTTTGTCTTTAATTAGGAGCCACAAGCGGTCAGGATCATCACGATGGCACCTCTCCAGAAAAGGCCATGTCTGATAAGCGCAAACACACCCTTTACGACCACACCTCTGGCTGTTCCCTGTTCCCCAGGATCTAGTTTATTTCTCATCTCTTCCGGCTCCTGGTCTTAGTCCTCTGCTTTTCCTCTTACTAGGCGCTGTTCCTTGTCTCAAAATCCCTGTCGTTACCTCCATGATCCATAATAGACCATGGCTCCCAGAAAGCAGTGTAGAAGTGAATCTGCAGCACCTCTCCGCTTGGAGCCCAGGAAGTCCTGAATATGACCAGGAGAGTTCCCAAGGCCCACATATCCTAACATGCTGAAATCCAAGGTCTTTCAAGGAAGCCCCACCACATATGCCTTCAGGGACCTGGCCAACCTTGCCAGCCTCCCCCATAGGTTCTCCCTCACGTGGTCACAGTGCCAGAAATCCCACACCTAGGACTCAGCGAAGGCCCTTGGGTCTTCACAGGAGTTCCCTGTTCTGGGGCCCACATCTCTGGAGAGGGCACAACTTGAGCACATTTGTTTCCCAGTAAGGGTTACTGGGAAGGCTCAGATTTACAGGTGGCAGATGGAGAGGGGCTGGTGGGAGAGTTAGGGTGGTGCAGAGAAGACCCCCTTTCCAGCTTATGTAATCGCTCCAAGGAAAGAGAGAGAAACAGAGACAGAGATGGGGCTTAGCAAGTGAGTTCCTGGCTGCTTGTCATATGAGGAAAACTGATGTGAACGACACTTTCCTCCTCTGCTTCCTGCCCTGCCTTTTTGTTCTTTGTATCGTGAATAATATGAATACAGGAGCCTCATACTTAAGAGTTATTTTTACAAGGTCTCCTCTCTGCTTCAGATGACTCAGAGCTGGAGCCTTCTCTTGAAGATGTTCCTTGGGAAGCACCAGAGAGATGCCAAACCCCAGGTGATCTCAGGGTCACAAGTGAGTGTCCTGGAAGTGGGGGCTGGAAGGAAAGCCTTATTGAGGGCAAACCTTCTGCTGATTCCTCTGTCTGCCCAGCCGGCCCTGCCTTTCTCTCACCATCTTTTCTTTCTTCAGCAGAAACAATCAGGCCTGCTTGCCAGTCTGGAAATGAGCAGAGGGCACTGCCCCAGGGTCGAGGCTGCAAACTATGGGTAGATGAGGGGAATCTATAGGCCCCAAAAGGCTGGTGGCTCTAGTCTGAAGGCAAGAAAACTATTCGGGCAACCAGACAGTGAAGGAGAAGGAAGATTAATAGAACCTATTTCGTCTCTGTCTCCCACACTGCCCATGTGTTCCTAGATAGTGGGGGCTGCCTCTGACTGTTCTTCCCAACACGACTTAGCCCAGCACTAAGACCCAGTGCATGTGTGTGGAGTCAATGAATTAATGCAAGGGAAGCCCCTTTCCCTGGGTAAAGCCAAATTACCTGGATGTGAGTACAACACAAACGCATGTGCCTGTGGAGGATGGAGCATCCGTATCTGCTCCCGAAGGTGCAGATGCCCAAACTTGGGCACACCCAGCGCCGGCATTGTCTGCTTTGACCCATCAAAACCACTCTGAGAGGCCGGGGAGATTGTTTCCATTTTACAGAGGAGAATGCCGAGGATCAGAGAGATTGGGTGACAGGCCCGAGGTTGTGCATTTCGTAAGCGGCACAGGGGGGATTCTTTTGCCCTACATCTGCTGACTCCATGATCCAGTGCTGTCTTGAATCCTTAGAAACTGTAAAGTAGGGGCTCCCCACTTCTGAGAAAGACTCCGTAGCTCTCTTTGGGGCACAGCTGCAGTGCCATCCATCTGGGAGAGCCAGCCTGGAGCTGAACAGCTGGGGTCATCTCTCCGCTGCCCAGCAAGCCTTGGAAGGAGTGTGATAGTAAGGTTCCATTGAGACCGCTCTTCTCTGATGGCTCTGGGGAAAAGGGCATGATGAGGGGAGATGCCCTTTTTCCTCCTGTTAATCTGCTCTCATCCCTGACTCCCTTTCCTGCTGTCTTCTATCTGACCACACAGTCCCCAGCTTAAAACCAAGGTAGATGGGAAAGATTTCAAGATGATCATGGAACTCAGAATGCATTTTCCTGTAGAAGTAGCTGGAATGCAATGCTTGGTCTCCCCATGATACATCTGAAACAGAAGAGTAATAACATTGGCCCAGTAGAGGATTTGTATTAATATTGATTTATTGATTAATTAATTAATTAATCATAAGCCAGCACCTTCTCTTACTTGGAAGACTACAACAGCTCTCTTCACTCTTGGCCTCCTAGTAGTTTGCTCTCCACGTGAAAAGTGAATCAGATCCCATCTCTCCTCTGCTCACAGCTCTCCATGATCTCTTTTGCCTATAGCCTGGCCTCCTGCCTCACTGACCACACTTACGGCTCCCTCCACCAAGCTCATTCCACCAAAGAGTAGAAGGACACAGCTGCTGTGTCCTCTGCCTGGGACTCTTTTCCTTCCCTGAGTCATCTGGTTCAGTCAGTTCATTCAGGCCTATGCCCAGATGTCACCCCTTCTGCTGACCATGGTTAGGCCCCACCAATGCTCATCACTCCTCTGACCCTTACCCTGCTTTATTCCCTTCATGACACTCATCACACCTGCCATGACATTGCACACGTGCCTGTGTACTTGTATATTGTAAATATACAAGTAATCACTAGAATATCAGCTCCACCCGGTCAGGGACCTTTTGTTTCCTGCTGTATTTCCAACACTGGAAGAGTACCCAACACATAGTAGGTGCTCAATAAATATTTATAAATAAATAGATGAATGGACAATTGAATGAGTGATATATCTAGACCTAACCAACAGCAGATTGTGGTTTCCATGCAGAATTTATCACACATTCCAAACATCAGTACCAAAAAGGCATTTCTTCCTTTCCTAGCCCTTGGGACTGGATTTTTTTTGTTTTTTGTTTTTTTTTAGTTAGAGTCTTGCTCTTTCTCCCAGGCTGGAGTACAGTGGCCCGATCTCGGCTCACTGCAACCTCTGCCTCCAGGGTTCAAGTGATTCTCGTGCCTCAGCCTCCCAAGTGTTGGGATTACAGGCGCCTACCACCACGTCTGTCTAATTTTTGTATTTTTAGTAGAGACAGCGTTTCACCATGTTGGCCAGGCTAGTCTCAAACTCTTGACCTCAGGTGATCCACTCACCTCAGCCTCCCAAAGTGCTGGGATGACAGGTGTGAACCACTGCGCCTGGCCGGGACTTCATTTTAGTAATGAGTTTATAGATTATTCTGAAAACCAGACCTTCTTATTCTGCATCTTTGGCAAAAATAGACATCTGCTATCTTAGAGAGTAGCTTCTCAGAGTTCTGAAGGCTTCTTAGGGTTTGACGAACGGTTGGGGATGGGGGTGCTTTGGTCTCCTTAGCCTCCTGCTATCAGTTCTGCTGAGACCAGCAGTGTTCTGTTGGTTACTCCAGAGTAGTGTTTCTCCTACTGACATTTTAGAGCAGAGTGTTCTTTGTTAGGGGCTGTCCCGTGCCTTCCAGAATGTTTGGCAGCATCCCTGGCCTCCACCCATTAGATATTAGTAGAACTCCCCCAGCTGTGACAACCAAAAGTGTCTCTGGAGATTGCCAAGTGTCCCTTGAGGAGTAAAATCACTCCCTGTTGAGAACTACTGCTCTACTATGTACAGAAAGCCCTACCCACAACAAAATTATCCAGCCCGCAGTGTCACAAATCCCAAGGCTGAGCTACGCTGCTCTGAGAGCTCTGTCCAATAGGACTCTCTGCATTGAGGGAAATGTTCTATTTGGTGCTAATATGGTAGCCACTGGCCACATGTAGCTATTGAGCATCTTCAAATGTGAGGGCCGGGTGCAGTGGCTCATGCCTGTAATCCCAGCACTTTGGGAGGCTGAGGTGGGCGGATCACAAGGTCAGGTGTCCGAGACCAGCCTGACCAACATGGTGAAACCCTGCCTCTACTAAAAATACAAAAATTAGCTGGACATGGTGGCACGTGCCTGTAATCCCAGCCACTCAGAGGCTGAGGCCGGAGAACTGCTCGAACCCAGGAGGCTGGGGTTACAGTGTGCTGAGATCATGCCACTGCACCCCAGCCTGGCAACAGAGCGAGACTCCTTCTCAAAAAAAAAAAAAAAAAAAAAAGTGTAGGCTGAGGTGTGGTGGCTCATGCCTATCGTCTTAGCACTTTGGGAGGCCGAGACAGGAGGATCACCTGAGCCCAGGAGTTAGAGCCTGCAGTAAGCTATGAGCAAGCCACTGCACTCCAGCCTGGTTGACAGAGTGAGGGCCTGTTTCTTAAAAAAGGAAAATAAAAAGTAGTTAGTGCAACTGAAAAGATGAGATAAGTTTAATTTTAGGCTGGGTGCAGTGGTTTATGCCTGTAATCCCAGCACTTTGGGAGGCAAAGCAGGCAGACTGCTTAAGCCCAGGAGTTGGAGACTAGCCTGGACAACATGGCAGAACCCTGTCTCTGCTAAAGGAGAGGTGTGGTGGCGCATGCTTGTAGTCCCAGCTGCTTGGAAGGCTGAGGCAGGAGGATCAGTTGAGCCCAGGAGGTTGAGGCTCATGATCACGCCACTGTACTCCAGCCTGGGTGACAGAGTTAGACCCTGTCTCAATAAATAAAATAAAATAAAACATTTTAAGTTTATTTAATTTTAATTCATAGTCATTTAAATATCCATTTACAGCTGGCAGCTGCCATATTGGACAACACAGCTCTAGAAAGGCCGCGGCTGCTCACACTTCAATGTGCATGTGAATTATCTGAGGATAGCAAAGTCCCATGCAGCAAACTTGAGGTGAGGACTGAGAGTCTGTAAATTCCCAGGGATGCTAAGGCTTCAGGTCTAAAGACCACACCTTGGAGTACGAAGTCTGGGCCATAAAAAACATTTTGCACATATAACACAGTGATGACATTCCTGTTGCCTGAAAGAACTTGTTGAAGAACACAGCAGCATAGAGTAGGGAGAGAGAAAAAATACGGTCTGCAGAGTCAGACAGGTACTGATTTGAATGCACTGTTAGTCAGCTCTGTGCCCTGGGCACTTTACTTAGCCTCTCTGAGCCTCTGTTGCCTCATCTATAAAATAAAAGAGCTCATTTCTACCTTGCAATGTGATTCTGAGATAGTGTGTTTAAAAGCACTGAACCCAGCGCCTGGCAGATACTTGGCACTCAGTAGGTAAATAGTATCAGTCATTATGGATTTATCCAAAGTAAAGGCATTGTTGACACAAATTGCCCCTGCCTTTATTTAGGTTGTGTTTCTGGGAACCACCCATCTCAGAATCACCCAGGATGTTCTTTTAAAAAGTAGGTCCCTTTAGGTATATACCCAGTAATGGGATTGCTGGGTCGAATGGTATTTCTGGTTCTAGATCCTTGAGGAATCGCCACACTGTCTTCCACAATGGTTGAACTAATTTACACTCCCAGCAATAGGGTAAAAGCGTTCCTATTTCTCCATATTCTCTCCAGCATCTGTTGTCTCCTGACTTTTTAATGATCACCATTCTAACTGGCTTGAGATGGTATCTCACTGTGGTTTTGATTTGCATTTCTCTAATGACCAGTGATGATGAGCTTATAAGTGGGAGTTGAACAATGAGAATACAGGGACACAGAGAGGAGAACATCACACACCGGGGCCTGTTGGGGGTTGGAGGGCTAGGGGAGGGATAGCATTAGAAGAAATACCTGATGTAGATGATGGGGGGATGGATGCAGCAAACCACCACGGCACTTGTATACCTATGTAACAAACCTGCATATTCTGCACATGTGTTCCCAGAACTTAAAGTATAAAACAAAAAAGCAAACAAACAAAAAACAGGTCCCTGGGCCCAGCCCAGATCTAATAAGTTAAAGTCTCTAATGGTAGGGCCCAGGAAGCTTCTTTTAAAAAAGAAAAAAAAAATGAGGTAAAATTCACATGACATAAAATTAACCATTGGTCTTTTTTTTTTCATGTAAAAAATTTTTAACTTTTATTTTAGGTTCGGAGATACATGTGAAGGTCTGTTACAGAGGTAAACTTGCATTGTGGGGGTTTGTTATACAGATTATTTCATCACCCTGGAATTAAGCCCAGTACCGAATCGTAATGTTTCCTGCTCCTCTCCCTCCTCCCACCTTCCCCCCTCAAGTAGACTCCAGCGTCTGTTGTTTCCTTCTTTGTGCTCATAAGTTCTCATCATTTAGCTCCCACTAAGAACATGGGGTATGTGGTCTTCTGTGCCTGTGTTAGTGTGCTGAAGACAATGGCCTCCAGCTCTACCCATGTTCCCCCAAAAGACATGATCTCGTTCTTTATGGCTGCACGGTCATTTTAAAATATACAAATCACTGGTGTTTCGTGCATTCACGATGTGCTACCTCACCTCAGTAGTTCCAAGGCATTTTTGTCATCCCAGAAGGAAACCCTGCACCCACTCACCATTCTCCCTTCCCCTGCCCCTTGCAACACTAACCTGATTTCTGTTTCTATGCATTGGCCTACTCTGGATGTTTCGGATAAAAGGAACTATACACTGTGTGACCTTTTGTGTTTGACTTCTTTTCTCTGAACATCCTGTTCTCAAGGTTCATCCATGTTGTTGCATATATCGGTGTTGAATTCCTTTTTACTGGTGAATAATATTCCATTGTATGAATCTAACAGATTTGTTTATCCACTCATCAGTTGATGGACATCTGGTTCTTTCCACCTTTTTGGCTATTGTGAATAATGTTTCTGGGAACATTTGTGTGCAAGTTTCTGTTGGAGTACCTGTTTTCAGTGATGTGGGGTATATACCTATTAGCAGAATTCCTGGGTCACATGGTAATTCCATGTTTAAATGTGTTGAGAAACTGCTCGTTCTGCCCTCCACCATGGCCACACCATTTTCCATCCCTACTGGCAATGCATAGGGTGCCAGCGTCCCCACTTCCACTTGTGATTTTGTTTTTCTGGTTATGGCCAACCCGGTGGGTATGAAGGGAAGCTTATTCTTCACAAGTTCCCAGGATGGTTCCTGTGGACCCGAAAAGTTGGAGAACCACTGCTTTGATGAGAGCTCCTCTCTCAGTGAGTTCAGTCAGAGTCGACTGCTCCCAAGTCCTGGGACTCCCTGCAGCAGTTCCTTTGTTGGGCTGGGGAAGCCCATCAGGGAATTGGAAGTATTACTTCTTGTGCTATTGTGATAGTGGTTGCATTTCTTTTTCATACGTCTTACCGTCTCCCCTTTAGTAAGCATAACCGAGTACAAAGGAACAGTTTGTATTGACTTGTCCTGGGAAAGCCAGATCAGCACAGATGTCCCACCCCTGGTGTCCCCTGGGTGAGTTTCTGCAAAGCACCTTTACCTGTCCATCTGAGGCCTGCCTGGAGGGTGGACAGGTAAAGGTGCTTCCAACATGAACTGGCCTTGAACTCTCCTGTTTCAATAAAATTTAATGTGGAATTTTGTATCCTACTGTGTAATATAGCTGGGGCTGTTTTAACTAAAAATTAAAGGGTTTTATTCCAAATAGTTAATGTATTTCAGAAACACATCAAGTTGATCCTGTGGCCCTAAGAATGAAGGTGATAAACTCGGGAAAGGGGATAGAGGAGTGTCAGAGCAGGAGGCCATGTGGGGAGCACTTCGTGAAAGAAATAGTCTTCCTCTTTAACAATGAGGGTTTTATTTTCTTCTTCTGGAATTTCCTCAAAATTAATCTCTAGAGTAGAACACAACATTTAAGTGATACACTGTATATGCCAGCAAAGGGAGCAAGGTCCTACCGTTAATATAACTCCCTGCACCGCTTCAAGATTGTTCTAGGACATAAGCCAAGGGCCTCTTCTTCAAGTCGGCGGTCTCAACCTTGGACACATATCACAACCACCTGGCAAGCTTTACACGCACCTGTTTAACAGGGTGTTCAAGAACCCAGGTGGAACCCAGGCATCCCTGGTTTCTAAAGCTCCAGGTGATTCTGATGTGCAATCAGGATTGACTGCTGTGCCAGGCCATCAGGCACAGAGGTGAAAAAAAACAGACATAGCCCATGCCCTGCTCGAGCTTACAGTCTGACTGGGGAGATCAACTCGTTAATCACAGAATTAATTAATTACAACTATGATAAATGCTGCTGCCAAGTTACATTTCAGAGGGTCAGAGACATCTTCCCAAAGCTATAGCCTGACAGCTGAGTAAACACTAATGAGGGGAGAGCTGGGAAAAGGGCATCCCAGGCAGAGGGACTGGCATGTGCAAAGGCCCTAGGGTAGAAAAGAGCCTAGAGTGTCTAAGGACTTGGAAGACATGCTGGTTAGAGCTGTGAGCAAGCGGGGGTAGGCAGCCTGAGGTTGGGGAGCAGATGGTGGCCTGTCACCTATGTTGGCCTGTGGTGAGTCCACTTGACATGCTCTCAGCGTTTGAGCTGCTCTCATATTGGTGTGAAAGACCCAAGTTTCTGTGCTCTGGAATGAGCTGATATACGAGGGCCTGAGTGATCTGCCTCTATCCCATCATGGTTTGTGCAGGATCCCCTTCCTCCAGTGCATGAAAATTATTCTTTTCTCAGCCTCCATGGAGAGAGAAGAAGGGCATCAAAAGAAAGGAGAGATTGGCCAGGCGCAGTGGCTGTAATCCCAGCACTTTGGGAGGCTGAGGCGGGTGGATCATTTGAGGTCAGGAGTTCGAGACCAGCCTGGCCAATATGGTGGAATCCCGTCTCTACTAAAAATACAAAAATTAGCTGGGCATGGTGGTGTACGCCTGTAATCCCAGCTACCTGGGAGGCTGAGGCAGGAGAATTGCTTGAACCTGGGAGACAGAGGTTGCAGTGAGCCGAGATCGCGCCAGTGCACTCCAGCCTGGGCAACAGAGTGAGACTCCATCTCAAAAAAGAAAGAGAGAGAGAGAGAGATGTTTGCAGAGAGAATGGGAGTTTTCCTCACATCTGAAAAGTTTCTGGGTCTCACTTGAAAATTACGTCTCCTTCTGTCATCTCCACATAGAACTCATTTGACAGAATGGCGGGTCCCTAGGTGATGAGCCTGGGATCATTGCAGTGATTCCTCTCTGCACTGTTTCTCAGATGCTCTGTAGAGCCTATCTCACATTTAATTCCTTCTCCTCCTCCCCATTCTCCTCCATCCCTCTCCCCCTGCTCCTTTTTCTTCTTTTTAAAATCTGTGCCAATTTCTAATGGATTGTGGGTGGCATGGAGGGAATTCCTCACACTTCATTTGGTCCTGCTTCATAGTTTATATCCTGTGTCCCTTCCTTCTCCTGGCTGAACCCCTCCATCCCTTGTCTGGTAGATGTGAACTGTTGTCTTTTTAACAGCCTTGTGGCTGCAGAGAACCCTTCTTTGATTTGGGCTTTTAGATATTCATTTAAAGTGCTTGTTTCTGTGTATTCATTTCTTCCTTCCCTGAGACCCCTAATCTTCACTCTCCCTTAACCCCAGCAGCAGTGTGGCAGGTGAGGCGGCATTTGTTACCCCCATTGTACAGAAGGGAAACTGAGGTTCTCACAGCAGTGTGGGGTTTGGGAAGATTCTAGCCTTGGTTGGTGGCATGATAGATGTGACAGGTCCTTGGAAAGTCATACAACCCTCCAGGACTGCCTCTTTACTCGTCATATGGGAAGGAGATAAGATTTCTACCCCTGTAAGGAGGTAGGGTGATGGGGTAAAGAGGGTAGGATTTGCCCCTTAAAGCTCTGGCACCACTCAGTTCTGTGGCCTTGGGCAAGGCATCAGACCTTGGCTTCCTCAGTTGTAGAATGGTGATCCCTGCAGCACCTCAGCAGGATTGTTGTAAATACTAGAGGCACTGTCTGGGATGTCCCAGCAACATGCCTGGTCTGAATTAGACCTTTGGGATATGGTAGCTGTTACACCTCTCCTGCCATCTGGGATTCGGCTGTTTGTCCACGAGGACCCCAGTCATTATGGTGGAGCTGGAACTAGAACTAGAACCCAGGTCCGCTGGCTTCAGGCCCTGAGCTCCTGGGAGGAGCTATCTATAAGCACTCTGGTTTTGTAAGCTGGATACTTCTTGCTGTGGGTAGTCCTTTCTGTACATAGTAGAGTGGTAGTTCTCAACTGGGAGTGATTCTGCAAGAGACACTTGGCAATGTCTGGAGACTTTTTTCATTGTCTCAGCCTGGGGGGTTCTACTGACTTCTAAGGGGTAGGGGCCAGGTATCCGGATTGTTCTGGGATCTCGCAACACAGTGATTGGGGACCCTTGAAGGCACAGACCAAGAAACAGCAAGTCATCAGGACCCTTGGTCAGTGACTGCTAGCCCTGAGCCCTTGCAAAGCTGCCCTGCAGAGTCTCAGCACTGGCTGGGAAATCCTTGTGGATTCCTGTGGATTTCATATAGAGAGAGGGCAAGACTATCCCCTCTCACTGGGTATAGTGTTAGCAACAGCTGCCACTTATCCAGGGCCTGTTGGGAGCAGGGGCAGCGTGCTCAGTGAGGGACCCACACTCTCACTGATCTCCCTAATCAGCAAGGAAGACACTGCAAACCTCATTTCACAGAAGTGGAACAAGAGCATATGGCCAGTGAGGGGCAGGGGCAGATTTGAGCCCAGGTCTCCTTAGCTCCAAAGCTCACATGCTATGCATGAAATTATATGACCTTCCTTATAAAGTAACACCCATGGAGCTTCTCCAGCAATAATTTTAATAGAATGCTTATCCACATGTCTATGTCAGCATTGCCCAACTAACTTTGCCACCAGCAAAACTGAATTTAATGAAGGTAACCACTGTTGCAGAAAAAAAGTAGATAAGCATCTTAAAACTGATCATACATTGGGAGGGAGGGCAGGGGTGCCCCTATTTTGGATGTCTCATAGCAGTTTGGGAAGAGGGAGAATTTAGCACTTAGGCACAATATGTTCCTGATTTGCCCTAGATAACTTCTTGGGTGCTTTTGGGAAAAACCTGTACAATTTTTTTTAACGAAACAGTGTCTCTTGCTCTGTCACCCAAGCTGCAGTGCAGTGGTGTGATCTCTGTTCACTGCAGCCTCCACCTCCCAGGTTCAAGCGATCCTCCCATCTCAGCCTCCCAAGTAGCTGGAACTATAAACACAAGCCACCACACTTGGCTAATTTTTGTATTTTTTTTGTAGAGATGGGGTTTCGCCATGTTCCCAGGTTTGTCTTGAACTCCTGGGCGCAAGTGATCCACCCGCCTCAGCCTCCCAAAATGCTGGGATTACAGATGTGACCCACTGTGCCTAGCCAAACCTGTACATCTTTAATGCCTGTCTTGAATTGTGATTGGATCATAGTATGAGGTTAAGAAACAGTGCAATCCTGATTAAGAGCCTTCTCTCATAGTTAGAGTACGCTGTGCTCCATCCTGTCCCAGGACCTTTGCACCTTTGTCCCAGGACCTTTGTACCAGCCCCACCCTTGCTCTCTATCCTTCCCCTGCTGCCCTCCCTACTGTACTTCAGTAATTTATTCTTAGAGCTCATATTAAAGACTAATTCCTTAGGAAAGCACTTCTGATCCATGTCCATGTTAGTCCACCTTCTGGCATATGCCATTATGCATTAGCTATGCTTCTTTAAGGCACCATTATAGTTATTTCTAATTTGTTAATGTTGGTTTCCTTCTCCCACTTGATTGTAAGCTCCATGAAGGTAGAGAACACATTGATCTTGCTCAGATGTTGTATGCCGAGTACCTTGCATTTGCCTAGTACATACTAGGCACCAGCCAACATTGAATGGGTGAATGGATGAATTCCATTGGATGAATGGGTTGAGCTAGTTAATTTCATTTCCTTTCCCTTAGCTCCAGCCAATAATCTCTTCTTAGGGAATTGTAATTATCTGTTTATGTGTCTCTCTTGAGCCTCTTTGAAGAAAAACCTATCTTTAGAAGCCCAGAGTCTAGCCCCATGCCTGACGTATAGTAGACGGTCAATAAAAGTTGACCATATGATTGTCTAAGACAAACTCTTGCCCATAAGACAAGCAGTTCCAAAGACTCATGAGAGGACCCTAGAGAGTTACTTTCACACATAGAGGGTAAGGTTGGTGAATTTATTCATAGAAACAGAATGAAGTGCATTCCTGCTTCCCACCCGTGCCATGCTTAGCTCCTCGGTAAGGTCTGCTATTCAGGTTGCCAGTTACTGTATTGACTTATTTGTACATAAACAGTTATTCCCCATAACCTTCCCTTTGCCAACATTCAGAGATAATGATATACAATCTTTGTAACATTACAGATGTTGCTTCAAAAACACTCTGTTGCTATAGGAATGTTTGTGATGTGCTTATGGCTAGAATTTCACGAGCAACAAACTCCAAAATTGCAGATGATTTAACATTTGAAGCAGGGACTGAGAGTGTATGTGTGTTTGCATTTAAAAAAAAAACAACAAACAAGGCTTTGAAAAAGGAAGTTTTCTTCTGCAGAGTTATCTTCTAAAGCTTAAAATAAGAACTACTTGAAAGCAGTGAATTTAGAAGAATGAGCACTTTCTCTTAAACATTCAGATGGGTGAAAATGACTTATAATGCTTCCCTCAACTATTAAGGAAATAGGCAGTTAAAGGTTTTTTTTTTTTTTTTTTTGAGCTGGCTGTCACAGACAAAGGATTGCTCATTAAAAAAATTATTTTATAGCATTAAATAGTAGGAATGCATACCAGCAGCCTTCTTGACATTTTGAAAATGATTTACTTTCTGAAATGTCCCAGTTCATTTTAATAGATGACTCTTTGTTCTTCTCATTCAGGGAGGAAGCTTCAGCTGGGGTTGCCATAGTTCGGGTTGGGAAGTTCAAGGTGGAGGAGAGAGCGCCAGGAATAGCTTTCCGTGAGCCTCACACTTTGTTATCTTAACACATAGGGGTTTCCACCACCTGTCTCCAGACAACATGGAACCACACTTACCCAAAGCTCCTGCTGTGGTTCTCCTTTCCAAAGAGAGACTGTCTGAACTAACTTTTTATAGTCCAGAGAGTGAATTTGAAATCATTTTTCTTCTTAGCCTCCGTCTCTGAACCAAGGTATCAACTAGACATCTTAGGAAAGGTCTGCAACGTGAAAGTCTTCACTACAACAATGCTACTCCTCAGCTGTGGCTCAGGAGTGGTACTCTCTGCAAACTCTTTAGGGGGTCCACGAGATCAGTTCAGAAATTGAGAGTCCATGCTTAGTAACTTTCATGCCAATTTAACAGAATAATCTGTTGGATCGAATAACTTAAAAGTGAGCTTGGATCGAAAGAGGCAAAGAAGGGCATTACGTAATGGTAAAAGGATCAATGCATCAAGAAGAACTAATGATCCTAAATATATACGCACCCAATACAGGAGCACCCAGGTACATCAAGCAAGTTCTTAATCACCTACAAAGAGACTTAGACTCCCACACAGTAATAGTGGGAGACTTTAACACTCCGCTGTCAATATTAAATCAACGAGACAGAAAATTAACAAGGATATCCAGGACTTGAACTCAGATCTGGACCAAGCAGACCTAATAGACATCTACAGAAATCTCCATCCCAAATCCACAGAATATACATTCTTCTCAGCACCGCATTGCACCTACTCTAAAATTGACCACATAATTGGAAGTAAATCACTCCTCAGCAAATGCAGAAGAACGAAAATCATAACAAACAGTCTCTCAGACCATAGGGCAATCAAATTAGAACTCAGAATTCAGAAACTAACTCAGAACCGCACAGCTTCATGGAAACTGAACAACTGGCTCCTGAATCTTGACTGGATAAACAATGAAATGAAGGCAGAAATAAAGATGTTCTTTGAAACCAACGAGAACACAGACACAATGTAACAGACACAATGTACCAGAATCTCTGGGACACATTTAAAGCAGTGTCTAGAGGGAAATTTATAGCAATAAATGCCCACATAAGAAGCAAGGAAAGATCTAAAATCAACACCCTATCATCAAAATTGAAAGAGCTGGAGGAGCAAGATCAAAAAGACTCAAAAGCTAGCAGAAGACAAGAAATAACTAAGATCAGAGCAGAACTGAAGGAGATAGAGACACAAAAAACCCTTCAAAAAATCAATAAATCCAGAAGCTGTTTGTTTTAAAAGATCAACAAAATAGACCGCTAGCCAGATTAATAAAAAAGTAAAGGGAGAAGGATCAAATAGATGCAATAAAAAACGATAAAAGGGGTATCACCACCGATTCCACAGAAATACAAACTACCATCAGAGATTACTACAAACAACTCTATGCACATAAACCAGTAAACCTGGAAGAAATGGATAAATTCCTGGACACTTGCACCCTCCCAAGCCTAAACCGGGAAGATGTTGAAACCTTGAATAGACCAAAAACAAGGGCTGAAATTGAGGCAGCAATTAATAGCCTACTAACCAAAAAAAGTCCAGGTCCAGACAGGTTCACAGCTGAATTCTACCGGACATACAAAGAGGAGCTGGTACCACTCCTTCTGAAACTATTCCAAACAATACAAAAAGAGGGAATCCTTCCCAAATCATTTTATGAAACTAACATCATCCTGATACCAAAACCCAGCAGAGATTCAACAAAAAAAGAGAAAACTTCAGGCCAATATCCATGAGGAACACAGATGCAAAAATCTTCAATAAAATACTGGCAAACCAATTGCAACAGCATATCAAAAAGCTTATCCATCACAATTAAGTAGGCTTCATTCCAGGGATGCAAGGCTGGTTCAACATACGCAAGTCTATAAACGTAATCCACCGCACAAACAGAACCAAAGACAAAAACCGCATGATTATCTCAATAGATGCAGAGAAGGCCTTCGACAAAATTCAACAGCACTTTATGCTAAAAACTCTCAATAAACTAGGTATCAAAGGAACATATCTCAATACAATAAAAGCTATTTACGAGAAACCTACAGCCAATATCATACTGAATGGGCAAAAACTGGAAGCATTCCCTTTGAAAACTGGCACTAGACAAGGTTGCCCTCTCTCACCCTTCCTATTCAATATAGTATTGGAAGCTCTAGCCAGAGCAATTAGGCAAGAAAAAAAAATGGTATTCAATTAGGAAAAGAGGAAGTCAAATTGTCTCTATTTGCAGATGACATGATTGTGTGTTTAGAAGACCCTATCATCTCAGCCCAAAATCTCCTTAAACTGATAAGCAACTTCAGCAAAGTCTCAGGATACAAAATCAATGTGCAGAAATCACAAGCATTTCTATACACCAATAACAGACTAACAGAGAGCCAAATCAT
>CAUYLG010029514.1:0-79836 GCA_963573385.1 Cacajao melanocephalus | reverse complement strand
ACATGGATGAATCTGGAAACTATCATTCTCAGCAAACTGATGCAAGAACAGAAAACCAAACACCGCATGTTCTTACTCATAAGTGGGAGTTGAACAATGAGAGCACATCGACACAGGGAGGGGAGCTTTACACACTCACACACCAGGGCCTGTCAAGGGGTAGGAGACTAGGGGAGGGATAGCAACAGGAGAAATACCTGAGGTAGATGACGGGTTGATGAGTGCAGCAAACCACCGTGGCACGTATATTCCTATTTAACAAACCAGCACGTTATTCACATGCATGCCAGAATTTAAAGTATAATAAAAAATAATAAAGTTTATAAAAGTGGGAAAAAGAAAAAAACCTCATACCACAGTGCCTGCCACATGGGCATTGTTTAATCAATGGCAACTGTTATCAGCCTTGACTCTTTCCCTCGTACATCTTCTCCAGCTTCACTAGCTGCCACTTGTGTCCCCATGTTGTATCCTGTGTTGGTTCCCTTTTTTCTATCTAGTTTCTTCTGTGCTTGTACTGTCTCAAGGACTATTTAAAAAGTTGTTGAACTAGTCTCAAGTTTGAACTTCTTTATTTCACATTTTGTCTTATATTAATTGGACATCTACTTGAGTTTAGCCTTAATAAATCATATATACCTCCAGAGTAGGAAACATATTTAATAAGCATTCTGGACCTTGTATTACCCAGCATAATGCCTTACATATGGTTGGTACAATCTAGTAACTAATTGCATGCCAAATTGGATTGAAGATAATAGTGATTATAGCTGTTATGAATTATTGAGTTTATTATATCATGTGTTGTTCTACAGTCTTTGTATTTATTAAATTTAGTTTTATATCAACCTAATCTGTTGATTATTATTGTAATCCTGATTTTATGGTTGAGAAAATTGAGGGACAAAGATGTTAAGAAATTTACCTGAGGTCATACAACTAACAGGAGGTGAAGTGACCTTTAAAAGTCAAAGAATTTGACTCTAGAACCCAAGTATTTAAATGGTCATGAGCATTTGTACATTGTGAATTTTTATACGTTTATGTGAAAGTGGACTAGGTTTCAGAGACAGATCAATATTTCCTCATGAAAAAATTCTATAGACTCACAGAATTTCAGAAATGTAAAGAGAGCTCAGTTTTGCTGAAGCTATAGCCCAAGGAGGAAAAGTGAGTTGCCTCAATCTCACAACTACTACATAGCTGAGACAGAATGAGAACCCAAGTCTTCTGATTTCAGATGAAGTTATCTTTCTGTTATTCCATAGCTATCTCCTGATATGACCTGTAGGAAATGTAATTTCTGACTTTTAAAAATACTTACTGTAGGTCAGGTACAGTTTTAAATGGTTTATAAATATTAATAAATTTAATTCCCACTTTCACCCATTATATTGACAAAGAACCTAAAGCACAGACAAGTTCACTGACTTTCTCAAGGTTAATTACAGATAGTAAGTAGGGAACCAAGATTAAAACCCAGCCAGGGCACCAGTGTCTAACCATCCTACTAGAGCTGTCTCTCAAAATGTTGGATTAACTAGATATTTGTGAATGAAAAAGGAATAATATACAGATGAATGAGATTATTTGGTACCAGAACCAAGCATCAAATATTGAAGAAAGATGACATTTCAAAAATGGTAAATCAAATAGTCAACTTATTTCCTTAGAGTAATGACAGACAAAAAGAGAGAATCCTTAGAACAGGAGTGATGTGTATTGAAACAAAAGAATTACTAAAATAATGATATGGAGTAGACACAAAGACATACTGAATTTTGCAAGTAAGAATAGGAGTTTTAAGAAATGTAGCCAGTTCTGGGTCATTACAGCAGTTACAGAAAGGTGACATCACTAAAGCCTCAGTTGGGAATACGCATAATTTCTGCAGGAAGCTGATTAAAGAGCTAGACATTTTTTGAAGGGAGGCACTTGGTCCTTGGAGTTTCCCTAACAAATTGCATAACATTGGAACTCAGTGTGGTAAATTGTTCTTCACATCAAAATGATTTTGCTTACACTGATACGAGAAGCTACATATTCTGCATTTGTGATTGCTCCAGGAAATGCAAGGAAAAGAGAAAAGAGACATATTTGAAGTGGAAAAAATCGCTCAACTTCACAAAGGCAATTAAAAAAATTGGAATATCTTGTTACCAATTTTGCAAATACTTAAAAACCAACTCAGCCTGAGTAAAAACAGTGTCTACTGATGAAGACTTTAATATGGGCTCTGATCAGCTTAAGCATCTGGTTTGCTACAGTTAATGCCAAATTTAGTGCATGCAAAATAGGCGTAAATGAATAAATGTTGCCACAAAAGAGAGAGAAAATATTGTATATGTCTAACACAAGGTTAATACTTTTACCCTTTCTATCCCTCATAAAAAGGAAATGCCTTAAATTCCAATACTTATAAATGTTCCCATATTACCAGGTATTCTCCCAGCTATTATTTTGAACACAAGAAACTATTTTGAGGAGAAAAAAATGACATTAGCTATGCTGGTTTGAGATTTTAATTAAAATTACTTGGAGAATAAAGTTTTAAAATAGGCAAAAAAAAAAAAAACCCTCTCAACAAATAATTAGTTATTATTCCTGGGAGTGTAGTCTCACAATTGCAAATATTCAATGTCATTATTTAATTAGCTTGATTGTGGTGACAGTTCTGCATTATATATGTATATTTATCAAGTTGTATACTTTAAATATATGGAATTTAAAATTGTCAATTATACTTCAGTAAATCTTGAAGAAATACAAATATAAATACGTCTAACCTTACAAAACACTTGATAACACAGTTCAGTTTTTGGTCACATTGCAAAGATCACAAATATATACCTATTAGTCAAATTGGTCAAGAAGAGCCCTAATACTAGGCAATTGGATTCTTTTGACTTTGCTAGAAAAAGCGTCAAATACAGATTCAAAAAGTGCTTAATCTCAAACAACTTAGATGTAATTATGATGAATTTAGAAAACCTGAGAGAACTTGAAAAGTGACTCTGGGTTGGGGAAAACCTTTAGGTTAAGATTCATGGGAATAAATTAAATGAAATAATTTAATGTTTTTATAGTAAAGATAATATTTCTATGTTAATATATAATATAGTCTATGAAATGATATATTTTATATAGCTATGCATAATAACCCATAAATCAAACATTATACAAAGATATCTATTTAATACATTCCTTAAAGTTATTCAAGTTGTCCTAGAATTTTTTTTCATTCTTTAGATCTTGTCATTAATTAAACAATAATCATTTTAATTATATTTGGGATTGATTTCTATGTAGGCATTTACGTTGCCTCCTATCTGCAGCATTCTGTGGAAAAAGGGAACAACGGAGATTTTGAAGTTATTGTGAAGAAATCTCTAATAGCAAAGGAAGAAGTCAGGGTTTCTGGACATACCGATAGTATTGTGGAAAGAAATGCAAAGGAATTTAGACAAGATAGGCTACATTCAGGGTTATATGGTCATAGACAAGGAATTTCAAATGAAGTTGTATTTAACTACTTAAGGCTGTAGTAGAACATACCTATTGTACTTTATCTAGCTTTGATCTTTTAAATTTATAAAACATATAGTGTCTGTGAAAGGTGTACAAGTCAACTTTATGATAGAAAAAGATGTTGAAAAACTTCATGATTAAATGACCTGTTTTCTCCAAGGTAAGAAAAGT
Source organism: Cacajao melanocephalus (assembly GCA_963573385.1). Taxonomy (NCBI): domain Eukaryota; kingdom Metazoa; phylum Chordata; class Mammalia; order Primates; family Pitheciidae; genus Cacajao; species Cacajao melanocephalus. Next base: position 76,137 of record CAUYLG010029514.1, on the reverse strand, counting down.
CTCTGGAATTCATCCTTTTCAAGGTATTCAGGTTGTGATCGAATTAAGTTATTTTGATCTCAGTTTTATTTTTACCAGCAGCAAGATCTGTGTTTATTCAGTAACCTCATCTATTCATTCTTTCACTTCTGTAGTTGTTTTTCAATGGTTTTTTGTCCTCCATTGAATACTTGCTTTGAGCCGTAAACTGTGCAAGCCCTGAGATTGCAGTTCCAAGAGTTGATGTGCTTTCTCTCAAGGAGCCCACAGAGCTCAGAGAATCAACAGTAATCAGGTAATTATAATGGGGCATAATAACTATTGTAATGTAGGTATAAGCAGGATCTCTGAGAGGACAGAGGCGGGGAAGGGAAATCATAGTAACCTCTCCAGAGTAAGTCCTGTCTCTGATGAATCTTGAAAAAAGTTTAGGAGGAGGGAGAGAAGGAGGGAGGGAGAGAGAAAGAGAAAGAGAGAGAAGAGGAGAGCAAAACAGGGCTGAGAGGGCTGCCATCACATGCCCATTACTTGACATGTAAACCTTTTACTTTTCCCCCATCATTTTTTATTTTGTACCCGATAATTATTCTTGAACTCATTTTACCCAAAAGTGTCTGCCCTGATTATGTTTTTAATCTGTATGGAAAGATTTTCAAGATTTAAGGTGAACATCTGATTTTTCTATGAAATGTTTTGTTTCAATGATGTTCTTTACATTGATTAATTAATCTGATTAGAAATCTCACTGTGGTTAGCTCTAATTCTTGTGATTAGGATTTATTTTTCTTAAGCTAGTTCTCAGCATGATCGGTAGCTCTGCAAACCTTTTCTATTCTTTGTCATGTTTCTATCTCAGTGTCAGTTTCTCTGAGCTCATGTTTTATCCATTTGTTATGTTCAGTTCACTTCTTTTCTACGTCTTCTCTTCTCAGATATCTCCTTAGTGATGAAATGGATTTCATCTTCCCTTCTTTGGTGCCCAGCTCCAGAGTGAACTCCCCTCTCTGATACCATTTTGATTTCTTGCTCCTTCTGGAAGTAGCAGCTTTGAGAATTGATGTGCTTTCTTTCAAGGAGCCCACAGGAGTTTCAGTTGAAATCTTATCCATCATTCTCCTTAGTCGTCCTTTCTGCAGCTGGTGGCATAATATACTCTTGCTGATAGCTCTGAGGAGCCACTGATAGGCCAATTTCTGCCCAGCGTCTATGGTAACTCCAGTTACCACTTTTCTGCTATAGTAGCAGGGGGTATACCATCTGGACCGTTCAGTGCCATCAGAAAATGACCAAAACATTTGCATACTCCTCAGGTTCAAGTAAATAAATAGCAGCAGCAGCAGCAACATTTCCAGTGAGAATGACCCTGCCACTCTTTTACATGATGCTTTCTTCTTCTTTTCCCAGTGAGTCACTCCCCCCCAAAATCATCTACTCTCCACCTTCTCTCTCCTAAGAGCAATTTTGTATCTCTTTAGAGCACTCCAGAAGTGGGCAACTGATGGTATTAGCATTACTTGACCATGGTTATAGTTTTTATCCAGATTGGCAGATGCTTTTTACAGTCTCTGGCTGGATTTCATCGGAAAAAGCTTAAAATGCACAGGAGGAGCAAAGTACTTCTCTCCCAGGATCCCCACTGAGTTGATAACAGTCTATGGGAAGTCATCTATTTAAACAGAAATAAACACGCCTTGGGATGCCAGGAGACTATTTTCAGCTTTATTAAGCTATTTTCAGCTTTATTAAGAAATCTGTGTTTAATTTTTCCAGCATTTTCAATCCTGATCATTTAGCTTTTCTCTGTGTGTGGATCAATTAGAACACTTGATGAGAATGCTGACGCTGCATTGTGCTCCTTCCATGGCATTCTGCTCCTTCCAGAATCACAGCACATTTGGAGGAGAGTAAAGAACCTCAAAGACCTTCAATCACCCAGCCAGAAACTTGGACTTACTTGGTCCTTTATGCGAAAAAGGAGCCCTGATTGGATATTGCCTGTGCCTGGGTCCTGGGAAATTTCAGCATTTCATTGTTTCATATGTGTGTGTGTGTGTGTGTGTGTGTGTGTGTGTGTGTGTGTGTGTATTTTTTGGACCCATATAAATTGGTAGATTGGTCACCTATAATAATTTAGACATTGTTTTAGGTCACGGTTGGCAATCTGCATATGTAAAGGGTCAGATAGTAAACATTTTATGCTCTCTAGACCTTATGGTCTTCATTGCAGCCATTCAACTCTGACATCTCAAAGCAATAGGAGCCATAGATAATGTGTAGATTAATAAGTGACTGTCCTCTAAGAAGACTTTATTTATGGGCATTAATTTGTGTTTTGAATAGTTTTATCTAACATGTAATACTCTAATTTATTTTTTAACCATACAAATATATGAGCCATTGTTAGCTCACATGCCATACAAAATAAGCCTGCAGACCATAATTTGTGAATCCCTGCTCTAGGCAACGCAGTTTAAATAATAAACAGGGCGGAAACCTTGATATTTTGTGACTTTCATTTTCCTGGAGGGAAATTAGACAATGAGCATATAAACACACAAATAATATTATTTCAAATTCTAAGTACTAGGAAGAAAGGAAAACAAAATAAAACATAGCTGTTGTGAAGGAAAACCACTGGTGGTAAGATGACAGAGGGCATGGGCTGCATTAGCTGCTTAGAGAAGACTTCTCTGAGATCGCGTCTGAGGTGATCTCTGGATGATGCCAGGAAGATATGTGAATGTTGAAGGAACAGCAAAGGCAAAGCTGTGAGTCAGGGATGAGCTCAGGATGTTTGAAGAAGTGAGAATGCTTTTCTAGCTAGAGAGAATATTACACAGGAGAAGGAGGAGGGTAATAGGATGAAAAAGGAAGACGGGGACAAGTGAGATATGACTCACAGGCCGGAAGAAGGGCTTTGGGTTTTGTTCACATTTTTGGAGTAGGGCATGGGTAGTTTTATAAGCTGGAGAGTGATGAGAAGTGGTTTGTGCCTTTAGACAGATCACTCTTGCTATTGTGTGGATGAGGGACCATCATTGGATAATGAGAGTAGAGGTTAGGAGGAGGGCAGTCAGGAGGCTATAGTGGACTCTAAGAGCCCAAAATAAAAGCTTTTCTATTTGTTCTTCTTCTAACACTTTTCTCATGTGTGAGTCTGGAAGATGCTTGTGGGGAGGTGAGAAATAATGATATAATGCAGTTCAGGTTGGACTACTGAATGAGATTTGCACCAATAACATTTTCAAATTAATTCCATATTATTTGTAATGCTCACAATGATAGCTAATGATTTGGGGGATATTTACTAAATGTAGTAGTATTTTATTTAATCCTCACAGCAGTTCTATAAGGCAGGTGTCATTATTTACTCCATTGATGAAGAAATTGAGATACTAATAGGTTCTGCAATGGGTGGAGAGATCTCAAAACTGGCTAGTGGCAGAGGCAGTATAGGTTCCATGCCTGGCTCTTAAGCCTCTGATCGGTTCACTTGCTCATCTTCTCCTCTGTTTCAGTTATCTACTGCTACATATAAAACCAACCCAAAGTGTTGTGGCTTAAAACAACAAAAATTTATGATTTCTCATGATTTGTAGGTTGACAGGGTTCAGCTGGGTGGTTCTTCTGTTCCATAGGTTGTTAACTGGAATTATACGTGAAGTTGCAGTCAGATAGAAGCCCATCATAGCCTGAGACTTCCCTGATGGCTTCACTGTCATGGGTATTAGTTGGTGCTAGTTGGCTGGGGTGTCTCTGTTTTCCCCAATGTGACTTCTAAGCAACCATTATGTTGACAGAATTTCTTACTGAATGGGAGATGGGAGATGGATTCTAACAAGAAAGCTTTCAGAAAACCATGCTCCAATGTGCAAATCAAGCTCAGCATGAATTATATTTGATGATGCTGTTACCTCAGAGTAATTCATATGGCCAATTACAAAATTAAACTTGAAAAATAATCTACATGAAAGGTGGGCTCATTTATGGAACCAACCAATACCTATAGTATTATTATTTTGGCTTCTACCTTTAGACAGAAATGTAGCGGAATGGTTTCCTCTTTTGTAGCCTCTCAGGGCCTTCTACTGAGTGATTAAAGATAGGCTAAGGCACCAGATATTTATTAATTCATGTTAATTTGTTAACATGAATTAACATGTTACCCATTTGTTGGGTTTTTACTCTGAGTAAAACACTGATCTAGGATCTGTGGGAGAAAACCAAAAGTAGAACAGGGGCTGGGCACAGTGAGTGATTCATGCCTGTGATCCCAGCATTTTGGAAGGCCTAGGTGGGATCACTTGAAGTGAGGAGTTTGAGATCAGCCTGGGCAGTATAGTGAGACCTCATCTCTACAAACAAATTTTAAAAAATTCACCAGGCATGGACGTGCATGCCTGTGGTCCTAGGAACTCAAGAGGCTGAGGCAGGAGGATCACTGGAGCCCTGGTGTTTAAGAATATCGCAAGCCGTGATCATGCTGCTGCACTCCAACATAGGCAACAGAGCAAGTCCCCATCTCTCTAGCTCTCTCTACGTATCTTTATCTACGTCTATGTCTGTATCTGTCATCTATTTATACACATACATACATATATAGATAGATAAGGAGAAATAAATAACAGTATAAAACATGGGCTGTTCCTTCAAGGTACTTAGTGTTTAGGAGAAAATGTGCTACCAGATGGTTATCTAAAACATATGAATGCATGTTTGTAGATAGAATATATACCTTAAGATATATTGCTAATTGTTTTTATTAGAAGGCTGATGTTTTTCAAAAGAAGACGTACAAATGGCTAACAGGTATATGAAAAAAATGATCAACATTACTAATCATCAGAGAAATGCAAATTTCAACCACAATGAGATATTATCTTATCCTAGTCAGCATTGCTATTATTAAAATGTCAGGAAGCCCAATGGGTTTCCATCTGACTGTAGCCTTATGTATTATTCCCTCTCCATGTGGATGTGGAGAAAAGTAGAACTCTTATACACTGTTGGTGGGAATGTAAATTAGTACAGCCTCTATAGAAAACAATGTAGGGATTTCTCAAAGATCTGAAACTAGAACTACCATGCTGTTCAGCAATCCCACTCCTGAGTACCTACCCAAAGGAAAAGAAATCAGTATACCAAAAAGATACATGCACTTGTATGTTTAGCACAGCACTATTTATGATAGCAAAGATGTGGAATCAACCTAAGCATCTATCACTCAGGTTGAAACTGTAAGAAAACAGAAATGTATTTCTTACAGTTTAGGAGGCTGGGAAACTCAAGATCAAGGTGCTGGAGAAAGCTTGATCTCTGCTTCCAAAGTGGTGCCTCACTGCTGAGTCCACTAGAGGGGATAATCACTGCATCTTCACCGGGTAGAAGGCAGAAGGGCAAAAGAGCTCTCTCTTTAAACTTTAACCCTTTTATAAGTGTGCTAATCCCATTCATGGGGGAAGAGCCCTGAATAATCAATCACCTTCCAATGGCCATACCTCTTAATACTGTTGCAGTATTAAGAGTTTAATTTGCAAGATGAGTTTTGGAGAAGACACCACCATTCAAACCATTTTGAAAAATCACATGCTCATTTAATTTTAATTTCTAAGCAAAACTTGCTGATCATTGTTACAATACAAATGTCAGGTGTTCTAATGAGATACAAAGCCAAAGAAAAGACATCATACCATTAAACATGTACTTAGACTATTCCATGCAATGTCTAAATGCTTTCTATGTATCATTTCCTTTTATCTCTGAAGATGCATTAGTGCATGTACTGTAATCATATTCGTTACCTAGGTAAGAAAGTCTTAGATAATGTTACTTTCTCAGGAGTCAGAGATAGGGCTTTAACCCTGGTTCCTTTGACTCCAAAGTCTATTTCCTCTACCACTGTGTGACACAAGTGATGCAGAGGGAAAGGATTGCAGTGGGAAAAGGATTGGAATGGTGTTCAGGAGACTTGAGTTCCAGTCCTTAGGTCTCAACCAACTGGTATGTTATTCTGTACCCGATCAGCTTCTCTTGTCTGTTTTTTTTAATTCTCTCCTTTAAAGCACAGAAGTCTACAGCCTACATATCTGTGCTAATTTAGAGTTACATTTTCCTGACAGCTTACACTGTAAATCATTTGCACTCTTATTTTGTCTTGCCCTGCTCTATTTTTTTTAAACAGTATATATCACCTTCTAATATTCTATATCATCTACTTAATTATTCTCTGTTGTTTCTTTCATTTCCCCTGCTGTAGGATGCAGATACCAGTGAGGGCAAGAATCTTTGTGTATTTTGTTTAAAGTTGCACTCCAGTGCCACCAAAACTTCCAGGCACATGCGAGGCCCCTAATAAATAATATGTTGCATACTTTTTAAAGGAAGATGAGGGTGGGAGGAGAAGATAGGAAGTGACATTTGAGGATAGAAAATAAGATGTAAGAAGAAAGAAGACATTGGTATATTTGTATTAGAATGAGTTTTATTTCTGTGGGGAAACAATGAAAGAAGATGAGACTGTGGGTAGGATGCACAATTAAGAGGGGTCTTCAATTTCACATGAAAGAGTCCTGGTTTGGTTGAGTGATATAAAGCTAGTTTTATCTCCAGGACTTGTTAGTGAACCAAAATTCTAGGATTGAAGTACTTGATTCTAAGAAACAACCCTTGAGGCTTAATTGTATTTGAAAGTATCATTTAACTTTCTGCTCAAATGTATGGTCAATCTTTCTTGGGAAATGACAGGAGCCATCAAAGAAGTAAGAAGTGATATTGTACCCCAAGCACACTGAGAAAAATGTGCAGATGCAGATGTGTTATTCCTTATTTATGGTAATTGAATTTTAAATTTAATTTAGCAGTAAAAATATGCTATTTAGAGGATTGCTACACTGTAAAAGACTTGAGAAGCACATAGATTCTAAGGGTACTTAGAGCATCATTTAATGCCTGATGGTGACAAGCATAAATACTTCCAAATTAATCATAATTGCCATTCTAGCAAGTAAAATGTAGCAGTGTGTTTATCAAAAGTGTGCTTCCAAAACACGAAAAGAATATGATAAATAGCAAGGCAAAAGACTGATGCTACAAGGCTATGTTGTGAACAAATAGAAGTACCAAACTATGTACACTACACAGTCTAGACAGTATAGATTCAATGTATGTATTACACTTATTACCAGCATTTCACAATACTTTTAAAATAGCTGCATATTATTCTATTTTGAACAGTTACAAAACTATTATCTATAAAAGCTTTACACACTTTTGGACATTTAAGATTTCAATTTTTCATAATCATAATTACCACTATAATCAATAACTTAGTGCACTGTTTTTTCTCTATATTAAGGATTGTTCTCCAGAGAGCCCATACTCACAGTGGAATTACTGGATCAAAGGCTATAAATCATTTTGGCATCCATCCTGTATGCCAGTTTAGGTAAAATTGGTACTTGTTAGTGTTTTTATAGATACTATTACTGAGGTTAAGATTATGCTTATTAACCAGTTGTTTGCTCCTCTCTGAAATCCTTGCTCATACCTTTGGATCTTTTATCTTTTGGAGCTTGGTGTTTTTCATTTGGATATCACACTCAGAATTTTGCATATGCAAAAAGCCAAGTCTCAGTCAAGCCAAATTGTCAATATACTGAAACAATTTATCAATTTATTGCAACAGTTGGTCAATCTAGTGACATGATGGGTCATTTCATCTGTAAGAGTGGATCAATTAAATGGAACATCTGGTAGAGTAAAAGTGCTCCCTATAAATCATGTTAGAAAGTAGAGCTGAAAATAAAAGAACAAACCACACAAGCTAGTTCACAACTTGCTCATGAGTTCACAAGCAACTCCTTGCTGATTCTCTCTGAAGTATAATATTGATGATGGAAAGTTCAAGAAACATCTGGTTTTCCACATACACTAGGAGCCTGTGCACTAATTGCAGTGTGTCAATGTTTTTATTTTCTTTCTCATTGGATGTACAGAGAGCAATTATCCCTTTAAAATTAGCCTCAGTTCTCTCTTTTCAGTGCCCCTTACTCAGATGAAGCTCTCAACAACTTCACCTAATAAATGAGAACACTCATTCCCTCATTTATCGTAGGTTCTACTCTGCAGTTGGATTCATGCCAGATTAGATACAAGAAAACTATCAAAAATTATGAGCACAAGGTTACTACACTGTACATGAAAGAGAAGAATATTTTCTTCCACCTGAGTCTGTGAAACTTTTTCATTAGCAGGGATGCTGTCTCCCAACTTTGCCATCATGACCCTAGAATGTAATAACATTTAAGATGCAATAGGAGCTAAGGTCAGCAGGCATAAAAGGGGTCTGAATTCTTTCAATCTTACCCCATGCTGTAAATTGGAATTCAGTTCTTTAATTATATATTTTTTCTATGAGGAATTAGGGTGTTGAGTCAACAGTGTGCCTTTTTCCATGATTTCTATTCATTTAAGTAATTTATTTATGTGTCTGGATATTGACTCTAAAAATAGATACTGTTAACTCTGGCCTGCATAATTGCTCTGCTGTAATGAGCCTTGGTGACCCTGCATCAGGGGACACCATTTTCTTCTGGCAGGTGTCATGGCTGTCAACATCGACAGCTTTTTCGCTAATTAAAATTTAAAGGATGCTGGTATTCATGCAGTTGTAATAAGATTATATCTGATTTACTATAGATGAAATAGTCCAATAATTTAACCCACTTGTAGCTAGCCCTGGATGTGTGTGTGTCTGTGTGTGTGTGTGTGTGTGTGTGTGTGTATGTTTTTGTACATGTGTATTGGTAAGATAAAAATTTATATAACAAAAAGAAAGGACACTTTTTTCTTTCTTTATTCTACACCTATTCCCAAACACACACGCACAAATTTACAGGTACACTCACACACAAGAAAATACCACTCAAAAAAGCAGTGGCTTACGAGAAATGTATTATTTTTAAACTCAGCCAAGCATGGTTTCTTTCTAGATTCTGTTCTGACTATCCAGGATGTTAAGGTTATTCTGGATATTCTGCCCAGTAGAGCAGAGGTCTAACCAGATCCTTAAAAATGGACCCAGGACACAAACTGGTTCCACGGTCTTTACCTTGACAAAATATGGTGACACATCCCCCTAGCTTTATTCTAAGCTAACAGGCAAAATTTATTTATGCTCTTTCAAAAGAGAAACAAATATGACCCTTTATTTTAAGCAAGCAGATTGAGCCACAGTTCAATATGAACCCAAGGTCAATTTTCACTTAGCAAGTAATAAAAACATGTAAACCTTGTATTCAAAATTAATTTTGTAAAAATTGTCGAGTACGGTTCTTTGTTTTTATTGCATTTCAGAAAGATTCAGGGCTATTTGTCATGAATAGAAGCTAAACTGAATAGGTCATATGAAACAAAATGCTAAGTATGATTAAGTACATGCAGGAAAAATCCTGGGTCATGTGGAATCACACAGCTGTAGGTTGGAACTCTGCCTTTGCCATTTACTACTGGGTAACCTTTAGCAAGTTACTCAACTGCTCTGAATCCTAGTGTCTTTATCAATAAGGATAGTAATAGTAAATATCTTGTGGGGTTGTTGTGAAGCTTAAAGGAGATCATGTATGCAAAGGAGGCTACAGTGTATCATGGTAGAAAGTTATTAAAGATAATGTTCCTAAATATAGAAGCTGTATTAAAGAAAACTTACTAGATTTGAAAATCTGGTTTCTGAGCTAAGGAATCAAGGAAGCAAGTTTCTAAGAACAAGAGAAGATTTAACCTCTATACTCCCTCTGAAGAGGCTGGATAATAGGTCATAAGAGGGGACTCATCTGGCATGTAAGAGCCTGCATTTCTTTCTCAATTGTAGTTTGGATTTATATTTCTTTAATCAATGATACTGAGTACCTTTTAATATGCCTGTTTGCCGTTTGTATGTCTTCTTTTGAGAAAATTCTATTCAACTATTTTATCTATTTTTGATTAAATTATTAGTTTTTAGTTCTCAATTTAAACAAATATGTTTAAAGAGTATACAGGAATGGAAATGAGATAAAAGCAGCATAATCTATGAGGAATGATCAATAAGTGTCTTATTATTTTATCATAGAGCTTATGGTTTAATTTCCAGGATTACTATCTGTTCTAGAGAGAGAGTTTTTTTAAGGGATGATCAGGATCTCATTTTTAAAATTTCATTCCTCCAAAATTCTACTTTCATCTTCTCTCTCTCTTCCCCCAATTCACTATCGATTCTTCAACTTTACTTTGAAGTTTATCTAGCTATGGGAAATCATTTTCTTATTACATTGTGTTGTGATAGGATCATAAGCCGCTGACATTATTTCTAATTATACACACAGTAAAGGGTTTAATTTCCTCTTTGAACCATTTATGCGCAGTATGTCAAACATGTTCCTTTTGATCATCCCATGGGGTTCCTGTTATAGGAATTTCATCAAAAGGAAAAGGGTCTAGGAGCAAGGGGGCACTAAAATGCCTTGAAAAAAATCAAAGTTCTTGGTGATGTTAACTTTCAGGTGAAGCCAAGTAGTTACCATTTTAGGGAAACACTTATTTGAGCCAGACATCATTTTAGATATTTAGCATATGATTTTATTTAAATTTTACATTCATTTTGTGTTTTAAGGGTATTGTCCTTATTTTATTGAAAAATCAGCTTAACAGAGAAAAATTAATGTTATTAACATCACACAACAAGTAATTTGATTCAGGTCAAACTCCAAAGTTGGTTTTATTACTCTATGCATGCCTCTTAAAAGTCTGTTAAAAAACCCAGCTTAAATACACACACACACACACACACACACACACACACACACATATAGTTCCTGAATATGAATAAACTTTCTATCATTTATTTGAATGACTTTTAAAATGTTTGACCTTCCTGCTCTTTTTTATTCAAACTCTACTTCCGTGATAAATGATGTGAAAACAAATATTCCTTAGAGTTTAACTTAGCACTTCCAAATTGAATGAGTGGATGGGAACTTTTAGAAATTGTAAGTTATTTTTAATCTTTCACTGTAAAAAATTAACTTGTTCATCATTCCAATTGGTATTCTAATGTTGCTTATTGTATTAGTCCATTTTTATGCCACTGATAAAGACATATCTGAGACTTGGAAGGAAAGGAGGTTTAATGGCCTTACAGATCCACATGGCTGAGGAGGCCTCACAATCATTGCGGAAGGCAAGGAGGAGTAAGTCACTTCTTATATGGATGGTAGCAGGCAAAGAGAGAGAGCTTGTGGAGGAAAAGTCCTGGTTTTAAAACCATCAGATCTTGTGAGATTCATTAAGTATCACAAGAACAGCACAGGAAAGACCCACCCCCTTAATTCGGTCACTTCCCACCAGGTTCCTCCCATGACATGGGAATTGTGAGAGTTACAATTTAAGATGAGATTTGGATGAGCACACAGCTAAACCATATGACTTATGATCTTAATGATGTAGTTTATTTTAGATAGGATAGGCATAGCAGATATGACTTATTACTCTTAACATAAGGACATTTCTACTTAATAGAATACATAAGGAGTTCTGATAAGTACATTATATGCATTATTTTCTAACATCAAAACAACTATATGAGAAAACTGCTATTTAATAGATGAGAAGAATGAGGTTCAAAGTAACTATTTACTCATTAAGCCTGTGTAAAACTAGTATGTGGCAGAACTCAGATTTGAAACCAGATCTACCTGGCCCCGAAATGTGTGCTTTCTATTACATCTATCCTAATAAATAACTAACATTGACTATCACTGTGATTAACATCCAGACAGGCTGATAATTAGAGTGTTACCTTGACATTTAGTGCTATGCCAGGAGTAATACACACTTCACTCAACAAATATTCACTGTGTGACTACTATGTGCCAAGCATCATGGTTGGCAATGAATCGAAAACAAAGCAAAATTGAACAGGGTTTCTGTTTTCCTGATATTTTAATCTAGTCAGAAGACATGTCATTTCACATAATAAGACAATTGTGATACATACTGTAAAGTAAAACTGAGTGTATGATTATAAACTTGACCTAGCTTCCGGATTAAGGAAGGCTATCATGAGAAAATAATCATAGGTTGAACTAAGAAGCTATCAAAATTTGCTGACATTCCTTTTGATCATCTGTGAGGTTGATGTTGCGTTATAAAAACTGAACACAGGTTGCAGTTTGGTAGGATGTTGGCCAAGCAGAGAATGTTGTTACAAGCAGTGTATAGAATGGAATCAGCTTATTGATGCTATGCAGGTTCAGAGATGGGAGGAACTTTGCATATTGGAGTGGAAGGGGAGAAGTCTGAAGAGGTAACGTGGGTTAGATCCTGCAGAGTCCTGAGTGCTCGTTAGATATATTCATCTGTATCTGATGAGTGCTAAGAATTCATTGAAAGGTTTTAATTTGGATATAATCTGTCATTCAAGTTGACTGAGCTTTCATTTCAAACTTCAGTATATATGCAGCAGACACTGAGCAAGTAACCCATGTAGTAGCTTTATGAGCTGAAAATTAATCTGTGCGTTTCAGTAACAAAATCTATAGCTTTACTGGCTTCTCATAGTGTTTAATGACTCTGAAGCAGCTTATTGATGCTATCAGGAAACTGATACATTTGTAAAAAGAAATGCATTACCCATGCTATAAAATTAAATGTTGCGTTGCAAAGGAATATACTAAATATCTCTTTAGTCAATTTTTGTAAACTAAATGTTATAAAATTATGTTGGAACAAAAAGACAGCATAAATCCATGTGGAATATATTTCTTTAAGAAGATTATTTCATTACTCTGTAGTGATAGGCAGGTTTAATTACCTTTTTGCTAAAGTGTGTATTTCACATGCCTGGGAAAAGAAGTGCATTATTTTGCCCATTTTGCCCTTCTTGTTTACATATGTATATTTGGGACTTTGAAGGCGTATGCATTTTGAGAACTGCTTTTTTATATTTGCATAAAATCAAATACATATTTTTAAATCTCTTTTTACACAAATATTAATAACATGCCACTGTGTAGCCGGGATCCTGTTTCAAGAACCTCTGCAATAAAGTGTGACTATTAATGCCTCAATTAACTTTTAATGCAAACATTGAGACTGTCTCTAAAGCATGTTGAACATATCCTTTATAATGCATAATGCTAAACATTTCCATAAAAAGGGGTCAATTAATTTCTTCTAATGCCCACAAAAATATCAGCTAGCATTTACTGAGCACCTACTATATGTGCCAGCCACTTTACATATTGTCTCATTTAATTCCCTCAGACTCAGAGGTATTATTGTTTTACTTTTTACATGAGTACTATTGTCTGAGTGTTTGTGCCTGCCTCCTCTCAAAGTAAATATGTTGAAATCTAATCACAAATATTATAGTATTAGAAGGTAGGATCTTTGGGATATGCTTAGGTTATAAGCATGGTGCCTTTTCATCAGTGGGATTAGTGCCTTTATAAAAGAGAACTAGCTAGGTCTTTCCACCACGAAAGGACACATCAAAAAAGCCCCATCAATGAACAAAAAACAGTGGGCCCTTACCAGACACTGAATCTGCCAGCACCTTGATTTTGGATTTCCCAGCCTCCAGAGAATTTAATTTTTATTGTTTATAAGTTACCCTGTTTATGGTATTTTGCTATAACTGTGTGAATGAACTAAGGCAATCAGTAAACTGAGGTGTACATAGGTTAAGTAACTTGTCTAGTCCACACAGCTAGTGAGAGTTATAGCTTGGGTATGAATCCAGCTAGTTTGACTGGTGAGCACCAAAAGTGCTCTATTCCAGTGTATGATGGCTCTTTTAGAAAGGATTATTTTTGTATGATAGTTTTTTCTTTCTTTATTTTTGAATGATTACTTTGTCCAACTTTACGTTAACACATTTCTTCCCAAATAAATTATCCAGAAAATAATATAACATTGATGAGAAGGAGGAAAATACCAGCTGCCATCAATTATACCCTGACTACCTGCCAGACACTGGGTTCAGTACCTTACATTTTCACATTTCAGTCTCACATCTTTGAGGTAGGTATAAGTATTCCCTTTTCTCAGATGAAGGCACAGAAGATTATAGGATTGAAGTAAGCTGTCCTTTTAGTGGCAAAGGGAAGTTTGTAGATTAAGTCTCAGCAATGCGAAAGTACATGTTCTTACCCAATACACGAAATTGCCACAACTACACATACCTTTGCATGCAAAGAAAATAGGAATAAATGAAATAGCCAGGAATGGATAAGAGAAACATTTTATAGTTTATTAAAATATGAAGTATGGCACTGCAGTTTTATGAAACCTAAATATTACTGCATTAATGAAGCCATCTCCTCTTACGCACCTCTCAGAAGAGATGAAGATCAGGGGATGTCTTTCCTCTGTGTAAGTAGCCCTTTATAGCAATAGTCTGTCACCTGTAATCCCAGCTACTAGGGAGGCTGAGGTGAGGGAATACTTGAACCCGGGAGGAAGAGGTTGCAGTGAGCTGAAATTGTTCCACTGCACTCCAGCATGGGTGATAGAGTGAGGCCCCATCTCAAAATAAAATCAAAACATGCAATAGTCTTCTTCCATAGACACTCTACTTCTCCATGATGAATGGATCTGAATGTATTTATACACCTGCACCTGTTTGATTCTTTCCTTCTTAGGTTATTTGCGAGTCTCTTCCCAGGAACTTGCTGGTTTCTTTAGTCTCCTTTTTAAAATGCAACTTCGTAAAATCTTCTCCAGTAATGGAACCTGGCAATCTGACTGCCTGTACCTAAGCACTTACTATGGGACAGATCCCATGTCAGCTGTCATTTAGGATTCATAGAGGTGAATGAGGTATGATCCCTTCTCCTAAAAAGCATCAAATTCATTGAGAAAGATAGAAGAGCTTAGAGTGAGTGTGATCTGGTGAATCTTCTATCGGCAAGATGACCTTAGATTCCCTGTAAGACATGCTTTGTTTCCTCAACTTTAACTTTTTTGGCTTTGACTATTTTTAGGCAAATCCAAACACTATTGACATAGGATAATTACCAATTTTGATGATATACCGATTGAGATCTTTTATGTTTGAGAATCAAGTCATTAGCTTTCTAAAAATAGGGAGTTATCCAGTTAGTCATTCAACAAACACTTTAGAGCACCTGTTAGAGTGACTGAGGCACAAGCTCCAGAGTCTGCCTTCCAAGGTTTAAATTCCCACTGTCACCTACTGTCTTAGTCTATTTTCTATTTCTATGACTGGATACCTGAGATTAGGTAATTTATAAAGAAAACCAATATACTTCTTACAGTTCTAGAGTCTGGGAAGTCCAAGGTAAAAGGGCTGCGTCTGGTGAGGGCCTTCTTGCTGGTGGGGGCTCACTTCAGAGGCCTGAGGTAGTACAGGGCATCACATGGTAAGAGGGTTTTGAGAGACAGCCAACCTGGCTTTTATAAGACTCACTCCTGTGATAACTCATTAATCCATTACTTCATTAACCCTCGAATGGTGGTAAAGTTTGGATATATCCCCATCCAAATCTCATGTTTAATTGTAATCCCTAGTATTGGAGGTGGGGCCTGGTGGGACATGATTGGATCCTGGGAGCGGATTACTCATGAACAGTTTAACACTATCCACTTGGTGCTGTTCTTATACCAATGAGTAAGTTCTTGCAAGATCTAGTTGTTTAAAAGTGTATGGTACCTACACCCTGCCCCACCCCCACCACTTGCTCTCCTGCTTTACCCATGTGAAGTACTGCTCTTGCTCTGCCTCCACCATGATTAATAGCTCCCTGAAGCCTCCCCAGAAGCAGATGTTGCTGTGCTTCATATACAGTCTGCAGAACCATGACCCAATTAAAACCCTTTTCTTATATATTACCCAGTGTCAGGTATTTCTTTATAGCAATGCAAGAATGATGTAACAATAACGGGTTGATCCATTCATGGGCCCAACCACTCTTAAAGACCCCACTTCAAATACTGTTACATTGGGGATTGAGTTTCAAAATGAGTTTCAGAGGGGACAAATATTTAAACCATAGTTTTTAACGACTCTGCAGTGTTGAGGAAATTTCTTGATTTTGTTAGACTTCTTGCTCTCTATTTGTAAATTGTGAATACTAATAGTATTGATGGCATAGAACTGTGTTGAGAGTTTAATGAGATAGTATAAATAAGGCACTGTAGCATAATATCTGAGACACAGTAAAGGCTTAATAAATGTTAGCTGTTATTAGCAATAGCAGCATTTTAAGCAGGATGCTGGACATAAAATGATGTGCAAACCTAGACATGGTCCCTGTCCTTATGCAGCCAACATTTGAGGATCTGAAAGAATACTCAGCATGCCTGGAGTACAAAAGTAGAAGTTATGGGATGTAAAGAGGCAAAGGACAGGAACTTTGTGTATATAAAATATATAAAATTTATATTTATATATAATATATAAAATTCATAAATATATAAAATTTAGCCTTATACTTAAGAGCAATAGGAAGTCATTAAAGTGGTTAAGAAAGAGAGATGATGTTTTAGATTCACATTTAGGAAGATTACTGGCTGATGGATGGATGGACTGGAAGAAGGTACAGTGGATACAGCAAGAGTTTTTTTTTGTTTTTTTTTTTTTTCCTGAGACAAAGTCTCACTCTGTCCCTGAGGCTGGAGTGCAGTGGTGCAATATCAGCTCACTGCAACCTCTGCCTCCTGGGTTCAAGTGATTCCCCTGCCTCAACCTCCCCAGAGGCTGAGATTACAGGCATCTGCCACCATGCCTGGCTAATTTTTGTATTTTTAGTAGAGACAGGGCTTCACCATGTTGACAGACTGCTCTTGAACTCCTGACCTCAGGTGATCCATCTGCCTCAGCCTCCCAAGTGGTGGGATTAGAGGCATGAGCCACTGCGCCTGGCTGATGGCTCTTAACCAGTAAACAGACTGCCTTGACTTTTGTATATAGTGCAAATATACACAGGTAGAAAAGCCAGAAATAGATAAGAGAAACATTTTATACTTTATTAAACTATGTGTCACACAACTATTAAGTGGTGAACTGAGATTAGAACCAGAATCTATGCTCCTAGCCACATGATCTTGCTTAGTTCAATGATCCAGTTAAGACATAAGGGTCGATTGGAATAGTATAGGGACAGTGGCCAAGGAGAGCAGTGTACCAGATTCAAGGTGGGTTTAGGTTAAAGAATGGACAGAACTTGATGAAAGATTGGATATGGAAAACAAACCATACTTTGTCTCTCACTGTCACTCTGCTTAATGCAATGCTTAACAAAGGTCTGATGAAAGTCTCTGAAAATTCTCGAGTCACTGCATTAGTGAACTCAGTTATTATTATTATTTTTTTTAAGTATTCTTAAATTTTGGAGATTTGCTAAGGTCTTGGTACATCTTCTCTGTATGATTGCCCCATTTTTGGAGAATATTTAGAACCTTGTGATTGTTTCTCCTGCAGAGTTAGTCACTTTCAAACTAGGATATAATCAACAGCATTTTCCACAACGTATTTGGTTCTGGATTTATTTCTCCTCCAAACATATTGCAGAGCTTTAAAACTGTTGGCCAGTGAGTTAGTGAAAGGAATGACTTTATTTGAATGTGGTGGTGGTGGTGTGTGTGTGTGTGTGCGTTTGCTTTGTTTTTGGCTATAGAGTGTTTTAAAACCTAAGATTTAGTTACAAATATTACTTTTTACCTATTACTTTATATTCTTTCCATAGATTTTCTTCTTCTTCTATAAGGTGTAGTGTTTCTCAGAATATATTTGGGACAGTTTGTGAACATCAATTTGTCAAAAACATGTCGACTTATAGTAATATCCTCAATATGCCAGCTCTCTTTTCCCCTTTGTGTCATCCACAGCTTGAATCCTTTCCCTTACCACAGCTAAATCCCTGATTTTTAAAGCTGCTAATACCCAGGAGACTTTTTAAAGAAAATTTCTAACATGAAAAAAACTGTCAAGTTATGACTTTTATTTGACATCATACCGTCAAAGCTTTTTTAAAACACTTGACAATAGGCTTGATTTTTACACATTTACAAAGTTGATTTGTCTCTCATTATTGAAATCAAAATGTAGTCAGCTGAACAATCTTTAAAAACACTTGAAAAGAAGGAAGCCAAATCACTTAAAGCATCATATCACTTCTTACTTGTTGGTATATTTCCTTGCGATCTTTTTTTCACATTTAATGTCACAGTTATGGTGGGGTTCCAGTCACAGGGGTGGCATGCCCTGTCTTGGTAAGAAATCTCCAACTGGCTTCATCTAGTCTCAACATAGTCAGGTGTCCCCACCTCCAGTCATACTTCTGTGGTGTCCAGAGTGCCCCCTCTGATCCTAGGGACTCAAGAGTATCCTAGATTACTGAATAGAGAATTGTCTCCATAAAAATGGGTCAGATGCAAATGGGGAAACTTTTAAGGTTCTGGCGAGTGGCATTTTTGCTGGGTCATTATCAGGAGAAATGCTGGCAGCTGCTCCTCACTGACAGCAAAGAGAATGATGCTCAGAGTCTCTTCGTGGATAGCACTTCCTCCTGGAGGTAGAGCTGAGGAAGAGGCAGGGAAAGGCGTGGGCCCTCAGACTATAATGAAAACAATTCATAGCACAAAGGCTGGGGTGGGAACACATACATTATTATCTTGATATAATGAATTTCTATATTATACAGGTATGATTATAATCATAATGTAACTATCATTTGTCTGTATGATACTTTATTCTGGTTAATATAGTTCATTTAATGTAAACATTTTATTGTCCTAGGTTAGTTTAAATATTAGAATTGATAATCATAATAATCATAATAATTAACACATACATAGTCTTTATTGTAACTTGGCCAAAATCACATAGTAAGTAGAGAAGCTGAGACTACAGCCAGAATTTATGCTCTTAGCCACTATATTACTATTGCCAAAACTCTTTGTAAATATAATTGTAGTAGCTATATACTATTCCATTGATTGCATAAATTAAAATTTACTTAATCTTTCTCTTACTGCAGTCAAGGACTGTTTCTTGGGTTTATTTCTCCTTCTACTTATAAATAATGGTGCTGTGATTATCCTGGCATATAAAGCTTCATTGTTGTTTCAGTGGCTTAGATTTTTTCCTTAGGATATTTGCATCAAGGTGGGATTATTAGCTTAAATTTTGCTATTTTTATAAATAGCATTTTGGCAATAGTACCCATAAATAAGTGTGTAATCTTTGGCATATATTGCTAAAATGCCATTTACTTTTCAGATCTGTGTAATCCATACTGCCACCAGGGATTGGTGAGAGTTTCTGCCATAGGAATTTTGTTTCTCTCTGTGGCACTCAGACACTAAGCATACTAGGTTGGAAGGCACTCTTCTGGCTGCCAAGGAGGATATTTTATATGTTCCTTAGGGGACCAGACACTTCCTTGTGGCATTTGACAGCATATAGATAAATATGGACATAGAAAGTGAGTAGTATGGTAAAGAAGGCATTTTGGGCAGAGGAAACATTAGCAAAACCAGATGTCAAAAAGTAAAGCCCTTGATATTTGAGCACAATGTTTACTTTTTCTAAATGTTTGTGAGTTCTGAGTTCTGACCCTGGACAAGGCATTTATGGTCTCTGGGCATCTGCTCAATATATTATAAATCCAAAATATTAGATTATTTGATTATAAACTTCCTCAGAATTCTAATATTATTATATAATCACGTAAGTTAAATAAAAATTATCCATATATTGAAAGAAAAACCCTGTATGTTGCTTGAATTCTAAAATATGTATTTCTTATGTGGTAAGACGTGGTGGCTCTATGTGCTTTCAAATGAAGGCTGTAATTTCCAGAAGATAGCTGTTAATCCTGGAAGATTTATGGGGGTATATGTCAATTGTGAACAATTTAAAATTTCAAAGTTCTTGTTACCCTCTACAGCCTGTAAGGATATTAATTTGTTTCCCTGAACTTGACTGGATTCTAGAGCATAGCATGTTCTTTCTCCTGTACTGTAGAGAGAATTTCTTGTAAAATTAAGGGAAGCATAAATCAAGTCAAACTAGACATTGGTGTACCGAGATAGGGCAGTGTGAAATTCATGTTCTTAATCCAGTAGACACCATCTGCCCTTTGAGATCAGGGAAGCAGTGACTTAGGATGGGGCCATGGCCAGTCCTTTCCAGAAGTTATGGGTTTGAAGAACACAGAAGAGTTTACCTCTTCCCAAAAAATCATTTCTAGGGGCTTTTCCATCTTTCCAAAGTTACTTCCTTTATAACAAAGCCATTATGGCCCTATCAGACCATACATATCTTATCCATCCTTGCAGGCCCCACTCTAGCACTTCTTTCAGGAAGAACCTTACCCTCACAATATCTCTATTTTTAATATAATCAGTTTATCATTTAATTATTTATCCTCTTCATAGTATGCAAACTCCAAAGCAGAATGCTTGTAATGTATCTTAGCATTCCCAACTTTCAACACATAGTAGGTATTCAATAAATATTTATTAAACAGATACAGAAATAAGTAATGGGTTAATTTTTCTAATACATTTTTTATTTCCATTATGTTCCTACTTTGCTTTATTTCTGCTAGGAGTAAATCAAAATAGTTAAGAGTGCTTGCCCTAGAGTCAAATGGGGTGAGTTAAAATCCTGACTCTAGCTCTTTGGAGCTGTGTGACTAACTATGGTAAATGGCTAGCGTCTTTGTGCCTCAGTGTATTCATCTGTGAAATGGAATTACTTTATAAGACTGTTCTTTGGATTAAATGAGGTAATACTTGTAATAAGCTTCCTTAGAACATTGTGTTACTTGTTTCTTCATTATTACTTATATGCATGTTAATATAATTCCTCAAATTAGAATCTTCTAAGTAGAACCTCATTTAACTACTAAGAGTGAGGTCTCAGCTATATGTGTGTGTGTGTATACATATATGTATATGTATGTACACACATATACATATATGTATACCTATATATGTACATACATATATGTATATAGGTACATATATATATACATATGTATATATACATATGTATATATATTATTTTATATTATGTTTTTGAGACAAAATCTCACTCTGTCACCCAGGCTGGAGTGCAGTGATGTGATCTCAGCTCTCTGCAACATCTACCTTCTGGGTTCTAACAACTGGTGTGCCTCCCTAGTAGCTGGGATTACAGGCTTGCACCACCACACCCAGCTAATTTTTATTTTAATTTATTTTTTATTTTTTAGTACAGACAGGTTTTCACCAATTTGGCCAGGCTGACCTCAAACTCCTGGCCTCAAGTGATCCGCATGCCTTGGCCTTCCAAAGTGCTGGATTACAGGAGTACGCCACCATGCCCGGCTTATTTATTTATTTATTTTTAGTAGAGACAAGTTTTCACTATGTGGACCAGGCTCATCTCAAACTCCTGGCCTCAAGTGATCTGCCTACCTCAGCCTTCCAAAGTGCTGGAATCCAGGCATGAGCCACTGTGCCTGGCCAGGTCTTAGCAATATTTACTGAACATAATTGATGTAGGTAATTTGGAAGGTTCAGCTCATCAAAACACTGGTAACTGTTAAATCTGTCAGCCTTACAACCTACTTTGGACTCTAAACTCCATGAGAGCTATGATCGTACCTTTTTATTTGTGCCAGTGTATGAAATTCAACAAGAAGCAGAGAGTATAGTAGAATATGAAGGCTGATGGGGGAGAGTATAGGAGTTTGGGATATACCTCAAAATCCCTGCAAAAGTGTTTATCTGGTAGATGTTGGGACTTCATACTTTCTAGATCAAGGCAGCTACTTCTACGCCTGCCAGAGCCTTGCTGCCATGCTTCAGTGGGATGGTTCATCCCTTTTTCTTCTTCTCCTGTTGATAACAGTTACATGGTTGCTCAAAACACTGGCTCAAGTCCTGTTCAAAGCAGATCTACTTGAATGTGAGCCTGTGTCATTGGTATTGTTTATTATAATAATTATTATTTCTATTTATCCTTTGGAAGTTAAATGCTAAACTCTTCAGAAATCTGCTCCAGAGATCATGGGAAGAGGTGGAATCCTTTATCTTTTATTAAAATACTTTAAACGTAACATTGTGCATTTATATTACTGTAATAGAGAGTCATTAACAGCTTCACTGAAATAGTGTTGAAGTATCAGAATAAATATGGAAAATATTTGGTGTGAATATGGTGCTGTGCTGGCAAGGAACTCCGTGTACTTTCTTATACGTTATCTTGTCCTCACAATGTCTCTGAAAAGCGGATGGTGTGATTCCTATTTGATAGATGTAGACACTGTACTGAAGTGGTTGGCTGGAATTGCTGTTTATTCCATCAGGGCTGAGGCTTTTAATTGCTCTCTTAGAATCTCTGACTCTTCCAAACAGTAGAAGCCCCCACATTTGGTTCCACTTGGTCTCATTGCTGGCTAGACAGCAACTCTAAAAGCTTTATTTCCTTTACCTGACAGGGAGTTCTGATTTTCTATTCCACTTGCTGCTGACCAGGATGAGCCCCCTAAAATATGCTTTCCATGCACACTTAAATATTTCATGTTAATAGTGATTGAAGTCAAATTTCAGGTAATATTTCCTGCGGTTTATTGACCCAGTTAATTTAACATTAAGAAAGAAACGAGAATGAATAAAAAGCATTGCACATTTCCATATGCAAATGTGTGCCTGGAGGAAGCTGTTACATGTGAGGCAATCAATAAATTCTGGAAATTTAGTAGATTTGCACATGACTTTGACATTAATTTCCACAGGTTCTAGGGTTTGTTTTAGAACTCTTTCTTCATCCATTGTCTTCCATCATAGGACGTGATATTTTCTGCAACTCTGAAATTCCCTGGCTCTGAAAATGCACCTTCGGTGCTGTACATGAGCAATGGGATGCTGTCTCCCAGGAGATTTGTAAGGTGCTGACAGTCGCTCATTGTAGGCCTTCATTTCCTACCCAGCATCAGCAATCCATCTCACCCTCTGCAGTAATCCTGCCAGGAAGAAGGAAAGGTCATGGCCCAGGGGAGTGATTTTCATGCAGAATTCTGATCAACCCTGAGATTCCTCAAAGGTGATTGAAGTGGGGGCATTGCTAAAGGTGGGGTTGGGGGAGGTCAACCAGCAGCACTCCAGACAAATCTTTTTCTTTTTATCTCATACAAACGTTACCTTAAAAAATGAGAGTTCTACTGAGTTAAAAGTCAAAAATAAGTGATACGGAATAGGAGAGAGCTTATTATAACAAACACTGGTATTTGGTATGTGTTGAAAATTGTCCTAAATTCCAGCTCTTTCACTTGATCCTATAAATAACTCCATGATTATTTCCATTACTTCCATTTTATAGATAAGAAAGCTGCAGCTGGAGATGTGAAGTCACTTGTCCAGGCCACACGGCTGATAAGTGGCAGAACCAGAACTCCTTTTCTTTCCCTTCTTTCTTTGAACAAACATGCATCAAGCTTCTGCACAGTCCCACACATGGTATAAGGTATTGAGAATACAGCAGTCAAGAGAGTGGACATGGCTCTGGCTTCATGGGGTTTGTAGTCCAGCAGGATTTGAATCCAGATTTATGTCACTGTAATATTTGAACTGTTAACTTTTATACTGTTTTGTTTGTAAACACCAATTCCTCGGGCCTCATCTTCAAGAAGTCTCTGGGAAAGACAGGAGAGATTGAAAGAAATAGATGAGTTCCAAATAAGTTAGACTGTGCTCACTTTCTGGGAGATGTGTGGGCAAGGATTATCCCATGGAATGATGGATTCTATGCTCCTAGAGTCTCAGACAGCTCTCCTGTTTTGCAGTGACAGGAAAATGAATGGACAGATCAGAACAATACCTTTCCAGTTTTAACACCTGACTTTAAAGTGTAATGTAGAGTGCTAGACTATGAGTTAAAAGATCCTGCTTCGTGTCTTAGGGCCCTTGTCATTTTGGGAATGTAATTTCACTTCTTTAGCTTATTTCCCCATCTGTAAGATGAGAAAATTAAATGGTATCTATGGTTCCTCCTAACTCAAGACACTCTGTGATTCTGAGTTTGTGAGTTCAGTTTGTATGCCCTCCAATCCTAGGACATACACCCACTTGTCCTCTTAAAGATGGGCTATCTCCTACAAGAGTAGATTTCAATTTTTTTTTTACTATAACTAATAATAAGAAATACGTTTTACATTGTGAGTCATTACACAAGCACACGCACATATATACACATCAGAAAATGGTATAAAATGCTATTATTCATGTGATATACTCTATGGAATTCCATTCTAGTCTGGCCTAGTCTATGATGTTTCATTTTTGTACAAGTATTGACTGTGATCCAATAAATTGATTTCATGTACATTTCATAACCCACTAGATGAAGTGGGCAGCCATGAAACCAGGCTGCCAGGGAGAGTTTCTCAAGGTCAAGCCATGTCTGCCTCCTGCTTGTTTTAGAAGATTAACAAAAATATACATATTTATTCCTCAGACTGCTGAGCAAATGGCCCCATTGCCCTCTGGGATGCTCCTTCCTCTCTCTTTTACTAGGCAAGCAATTTCTCCCAATTTTCTGCTTTGCCTCCATGATGCCATTAGACGCTCTGCTATCCTTTAAGTGAATTCAAAGTGCCCCTTTAGGATAGAAACATAAGCCATTGTATAAAGAAGGGATGGGCCAATTCAGCCTGAAATAAAACTGCTTCACTCTGTCATCAAAGGGCTCTTTAAAATTCTCTAATGCATGGAATTTAACTGGAGAGTAAAAATCATCACCCATATTTGTCAGTACAAAACAATGAAATAGAGTACTTGCAGCTTGTGAAGTGGCTTTATTATTATCAGGTTTGTCTCTCTTTTGCTTGATGGAGAAATCATTGTGGTAATGTAACAGATTTTTAAACTGAGGCTGAAAGCTCTAAACACTAGGGGATCTCAGACAGTGACTACATCGCATTGTGAGACAGAACAGTGTGTTTAAAGCTCACTGATGGTTCTCTTCATGAAGGACGCCCTCACAGGACCTCTATTTTGTTGTTTGGGAAGCTAATAACAAGGACAGGGGAGAAGAAAGTGGTCATTTAGCCAAATCTACATGAGTATTTAATTTCTGGTGTTCTGTTTCCATTAATGATGGGCACCATTAAATTTTAACAACTACATATGTAGTAAAAGATTTAGCTTTGTTGGGTTGTCCACTCTAACCCGGGTTATTTACTTCTGATAACACCTTCCATTTTACCTATGACATGTCTCCAAGATGGCTGCCCACTTCATCTAGCTTTTAACTAAAATGTCACCTCAAAAAAAGCCTTTTCTGAAGCACTTCACTGAACTAGCTTCCTGTGTTTGTCATATTACCCTCTTTTATTTTACAACACTTTTTATCATCTGAATTTTTCTTATTTATTATCTGTGTTTTATTATCTGATACCTTCCAGTAACATATAGGTTCCACTGAAGATAAAGACTCTATCTGCTCCCTACTGTACCCCAGAAGGCAGAACACTGCCCGACAGAATCAGGGTTGAGCAAAAATGTGTTGAATGATATGAGGTGTTTACTCTCCACCCCCAACTCCAAGCTAAAAATAGTCTCACTTTTCTTTAATTCTCAAACAGCTTGCTCTTATATAACTTCCTGATTTGGATGGCCATTTCTTATGTAAATGTTGGCATCTTTTGCCAAATAGTAGGCTCCTAAAGGGAAGGATTAAGATTTCATTAATTTAGGAATGTGCCAGTCATGGTGTTGGACACTTTGCTAGCATTGTTTTATTTTTTCTTCACTGCAGCTGTATGAGAAGTCATTATAATCCCATTTTGAAGATGAGGATCCCAGACTTAAAAGTTTAAAAAAATGTTTTCCAATTCATTTAGCTAGTAAATGGCAGAGCTAGGATACAGACAAAAGAGCTTTTGGCTCTATTTTATTTTCCCTTATATTTATATCCATTTGGGCCCTGCATGGAGAATTATCTTATTAAGTGTTTCAAAAATTAATGGATGAAAATTGAAAATAAACTTAGTAGATTCTATCTTGATTCTTATAAAAGGAGTACTATTGATTTTCCTCAAGAGATTTTGCATGGTCTTCTACTATGTGTTCTATATTTTCTTCAGATTCTGTGATACTTGTGCAAATACCTGCTTCCTAGATGAACCCTGGTGGCAACTTCCTTGAAATAGATTAATGTTTTATAGTCAACATTGATGTTCTGTAAGTGCCTATAGGTTCCAGGCAGTATGATGTGAATCTTACAAATAAAGATTTAGCAAGCACAAAGTCTGCTTTCAAGCACCTTACAGTTCAATGGAGATATTCGGTTGATACTTCCTGGCCAAGGTGCCAGAGAAGAGAGATCACTCAAAATATGTTTGTTCTGTCTTCATTCCACAAGTAACAAAAGAGGGAAGAGAGAATAGGTGAGGCCCAGAAGGAAGAGGAAAGAAGACCAGTGTTATAGAGTAAGGTCTTAGAAACACTGAATCTTCACTGAGAAATGCATTTCTTTCTTCTCTTTAAAAAGAGAGTTATGTATAGTGCTAACCCTTTCTTCTCTGTCTCCTGAGTGTTTTAGAGTCATCCTTACTTTCCAACCTCCCCCTACCTTTTTCTTTTTAGCATATTTGCATTCTATGTTTTGTAAGTTGACTCTAATTTTCTCCTTATTAGTCTTTCTGTGTGTCTTATATAGGAGTTCCTTTTATTCTTGGAATAAAACACGTTAGAGGAAATTTTTAAAATACGAAAAAGTACAAATGCACCAATAATACCATCACTCAGATAAAGTACTATTGTTGATTCCCTTCTAGTTTGATTACTTTATTCTCTTATATCATGTTTTGTCAGAATGAATATATAATTCTGTTTTCTGACTTGTTTGCCTTAGAATTTATTAAATTTAGGTTGTTTCCGATGTTATCTGATTATAAATAATGCCTCAGAGAATTTTTTACATTAAGCTTTGTCAACATCTCTGATTTATTTCCTCTTAATAGATAATTGGAAACAGAATAATTAGGGCAAAGGATTTCCACTAAGGTGACACCAATTTACTTTCTTACCAGTGTGGCATGAGAATTGTTGTTTTGCCACCCTTTTCCTGTCATTGAATATTATCTTCTAAATTTGCGTGGTTATTTTGAGGTACAAAATGATATTCCATTGTTTTAAAGTGAACCTTTTCATTGCTAGTAAGATTGATTTTTTTCCCATTTCTATAGCAGTCCTTTGCATGTTTTTTAAATGTTAATTTGCTTATTTAATTGAGATAAAATTAGCATACAGTGAACTGTGTAAATCACAAATGTACTTTTAAACAAGCTATGAAACATGTATTCAATTGTGTAGTCTTATCACTATAAAGATATAAATTATTACTATTATCTCAGAAAATTCCCTTGTGCTGCTTCTCAGTCAATTATTGTCCAATATCAATTCTCAGCCACAGGCAACCAGTGATCTGATTTCTTTCACAATAGGTTTTCCTATCCG
Source organism: Cacajao melanocephalus (assembly GCA_963573385.1). Lineage (NCBI taxonomy): Eukaryota > Metazoa > Chordata > Mammalia > Primates > Pitheciidae > Cacajao > Cacajao melanocephalus. Next base: position 48,648 of record CAUYLG010029514.1, on the reverse strand, counting down.
AAAACTTTATATAAATGGAATCACATAATATATAACTCTTTTTTTGGCACATTTCTTTCATTCAAGATGTTTTGTGAGGTTTATTCTCATGGTTGTGTATATCAACAGTTTATCTCATTTAATTGCTGAATAGTATTTAATTGTAAGAATAGAACACAATTTGTTTATCCACTCTGGACATTTGTGTTATTCCTAGTTTTTTTTTTTTTTTTTTTTTTTTTTTGGCTATTTTGATTAAAGCTGAAATGAACACTCTTACACTAAGTCTCTTTTGGCTTTAAATGCACGATTTTGCTAATTTTTTCATTTGTTCCACTTCTTTCTTTTTGTTACTCATGTTTTTTTTTTGCCTTCTTTTTAGATGAACAGAATTTTTTTTACTATTCTACTTTATCTACACTATTGGCTTATTAGCTGTATGTCTTTCTTTTTTTTTTCAATGGTTGCTGTATTGTTTGCAATATTCAACTTAAACTCATCAAAGACGAATGTCAGATACCATTATTTTTCATTCATCTTTAAACTAAAATATTTAAAAGAGTAAATTTTAATTTCCCTGATCCAATATCTGTGTCTTCATTGTTATACATTTTAAATTTATGGATGTTATAAACTCTGAAATATATTATTTAAAAATTTTAAATTTTCAAATTTTTAAAAAGTTAAAGTATCTTCTGTATTTGGTCACATATTTACCATCCGTAGCAATCTTTATTTATTTATTTTTGTTTAAATCCAAGTTTCTATCTGATATCATTTTCCTTCTGCCTGAAGAACTTCATTTAATAGGGTACAAACTTGCTTGTGGTAATGTCCCTCAGCTTTTTACTGTCTGAAAAATTCAATCTTTTGCCTACATTTTTTAGTGATATTTTCACTGGTTATAGAATTGTAGATATTTTTTTTCTTAGTACTTAAAACATGTCATTCTTTGTCTTTTGGCTTTGAAAAAAAAATCCAGACAGAAAATATCCGTCTTATGATTGGATGTTTAATCTATTTGCATTTAATATTATTTAAATAGTTGGGTTAGATTTATGCCTGCCATTTTACTTTCTGCTTTCTATGTCTTGTGTCCTTTTGTTTTTAAATTAGTTTCATTGTGTATATTATAGGACATAATATTATGGGTATCTATATGATATGGTTTGGCTATGTCCCTACACAAATCTCATCTTGAATTGTGGTTCCTGTAATCCCCACATGTCATGGGAGTGACCCGGTGGGAGGGTATTTTATCAAAGGGACAGTTACTCTCGTGCTGCTCTTGTGATAGTGAGTGAGTTCTCATGAGATCTGATGGTTTTATAAGAAGCTTTTCCCCTTTTGCTTGGCAATTCTCCTTGCTCCTGCTATGTGAAGAAGGATGTGTTTTCTTCCCCTTCTACCATGATTGTAAGTTTCCTGAGGCCTCCCAGTCATGCTGAACCGTGAGCCAATTAAACCTCTTTCCTTTATAAATTACCTAGCATCCAGTATGTCTTTATTAGCAGCATGAAAACAGACTAATACAGTAAACTGGTACTGTGTAGTGGGACGCTGGTGTAAAGATACCCCAAAATATGGAAGCAACTTTGGAACTGGGTAATAGTCAGAGGTTGGATCAGTTTGGATGTCTCAGAAGAAGAGAGAAAGATGATGTGGGAAAGCTTGGAACTTTCTAGGGACTTGTTGAATGGTTTTAACCAAAATGCTAATAATGATATGGACAATGAAGTCCAGACTGAGGTGGTCTCAGATGGAGATATGGAACTTGGGAACTGGAGTAAAGGTCACTCTTGCTATGCAAAGAGAGACTGGTAGCATTTTGCAGCTGCCCTAGAGATCTGTGGAACTTGGAACTTGAGAGAGATGATTTAGGATATCTGGTGGAATACATTTCTAAACAGCCCAGTATTCAAGAAAAATCAGAGCATAAAGGTTTGGAAGATTTCCAGCATGACGATGTGTTAGGAAAAAAAAAAATCCCATTTTCTGGGGAGAAATTCAAGCTGGTTGCAGACATTTGCATAAGTAATGAGGAGCCAAATGTGAATTACCAAGACAGTGGGGAAAATGTCTCCAGTGCATGTCAGAGACCTTCACGGCAGCCTCTCTCATCACAGTCCTGGAGGCCTAGGAGCAAAAAATTGTTTCATGGATTGGACCTACAACCCACTCCTCTATGCAGCCTTGGGACGTGGTTCCCTGTATCCCAAATATTTCAGCTGTAGCCATGGCTAAAAGGGGACAACATACAGCTCAGGCTGTTGCTTCAGGGGGTGCAGGCTTCAAGCCTTGGCAGCTTACATGTGGTGTTGAGCCTTTGGGTGCACAGAAGTCAAGAATTGAGGTTTGGGAACCTCTGCCTAGATTTCAGAGGATGTATAAAAACACCTGGATGTCCAGACAGAAGTCTGCTGCAGGGGCAGAGCCCTCATGGAGAACCTCTCCTAGGGCTGTGTGGAAGAGAAATGTGGGGTTGGAGCCCCCACACAGAGTTCCCAATGGGCCAGTGCCTGGTGGAACTGTGAAAAGAGGGCCACCATTCTTTTGACCCCAGAGTGGTAGATCCACCAACAGCTTGCACCATGCCCCTGGAAAAACTACAGACACTCAATACCAGCTATGGAAGCAGCCGGGAGGAGAGCTGTACTCTGCAAAGCCATAGAGGCAGAGCTGCCCAAGCTGTGGGAGCCCACATCTTGCATCAGCCATGACCGGGATGTGAGACATGTAGTTAAAGGACATCATTTTGAAACTTTAAGATTTAATGACTGACCTATTGGATTTTGAAATTGCCTGGGGCCTGTGGCCTCTTTATTTTGGCCAATTTCTTCCATTTGTAATGGGTGTATTTACCCAATGCCTGTACCTCCACTGTATCTAGTAAGTAACTATCTTACTTTTGATTTTACAGGCTTATAGGCAGAAAGGACTTGCCTTGCATCAGATAAGACTGTGGACTTGGGCTTTTGGGTTAATGCAGAAATAAGTTAAGACTTTGGGAAACTGTTGGGAAGGTCATGATTATGTTTTAAAACATGAGGACATAAGATTTGGGCGGAGCCAGGGCAGAATGATATGATTTGTCTATGTCCCCACCCAAATCTCATCTTGTAGTCTCCATAATCTCCATGTGTCATAAGAGGGACCCAGTGGAGGGTAATCTAGTCATGGGGGCAGTTACCCTCGTACTGTTCTCATGACAGTTAGTGAGTTCTCAAGAGATATGATGGTTTTATGAGGGGCTTTCCCCCCTTTTGCTCAGTACTTCTTGCTGCTGCCATGTGAAGAAGGATGTGCATTTCTGCCATGATTGTAAGTTTCCTGAGACCTCCTTAGTCATGATGAACTGTGAGTCAATTAAACTTCTTTCCTCTATAAATAGTCTTGGGTATGCCTTTATTAGCAGTGTGAGAACAAACTAAAACACTATAGATGTGAAAAGGTGATTATAGTGAAGCAAATTAACATATTTGTCATTTCACATACTTATTGTTGTAATAGCAGCTAAAATCTCACTTAGCATGAATTCTACATACAGTATAAATTATCCTTTTTAAACTCTACTTTTAAAAGTATACTGTATAAGCCTTTCTTTCGCATTAGGTAAATGCTTTTTTATGTAATATTTTAATTAATGATTTTTTTTACTAGATGTCTTGGTTTTTTTTTTTAAATCATTGTTCTAGGGCTTACGATATGTATCTAATGAGAATCTACACCAGATTAATACTATTTTATTACCTGTGATCTACAGAAATATTATTCTCACATACTTCTATTCCCTCTTCTTTTTTGTGCCACTATTCTTATACTTTACATGTTAAATATATATGTTATAAACCCAACAATGAATTATAAATGATTATTTCTACTTATGGTTTCATGTCTTTTAAAGTAGCTGAGAGAAGAAAAGAAAGAAATTATATGTTTGTAAATTTTGTCATAGTAAACTTCTTATTTCCCACTGTTGGTTCTTTTCCTTTTTTCCTGTGAGTCTCAGTAACCAACTAATGTAATCTCCCTACTTCAATATAGCTTTGCACATAACTACCTTATTTGCCTGGCACATTAGATATTTACATATGTTGTCAAATATAAATATTTACATATGTCATAGGCTTAACAATATAATTACATACACATCATATTATGCAATTCCAATTTAAGTATGTTAAGAGAAAAAAAGGAAAAGAAATATGCATTTATACTACCTTATAAAATTGCGTAAGTACCTTTACTGGTGCTTCTCCCCCACACCATGTGGAATAGAATTGCATTTGGGGGTCATTTGGTTTTAAACTAAAGAAATTCCTTTAATATTTATTGCAAGTGCCTTTACTAGCAATAAATTCTGTCAGTTTTGTTCTCAGAAAATGGCTTTATTTTTCCTTCATTTTTGAAAAATAGTTTTGCTGGAAATAAGAAATTTGGGCTGGGCGCAGTGGCTCACGCCTATAATCCCAGCACTTTGGGAGGCTGAAGCAGGCAGATCATGAGGTCAGGGGTTCGAGACTAGCCTGGCCAAAATGGGGAAACCCCGTCTCTGCCAAAAATACAAAAATTAGCCAGGTGTGGTGGCAGGTGCCTGTAGTCCCAGCTCCTTGGGAGGCTGAGGCAGAAGAATCGCTTCAACTAGGGAAGCAAAGGTTGCAGTGACCTGAGATCATGCCACTGCACTCCAGCTTGGGCGACAGAGCAAGAGTCTGTCTCAAAAAAAAAAAATAGAAATTTGTTAGTTTTATTCTTTCAGCTCTTTGAATAGCATGTCATCTCACTACATTCTTGCCTCCATTGTTTCTGATGAGATGTCAGTTGTTAATTTTCTTGGGATTCTTTTATATATAGTAAGTCAGTTTTCCTTTGCTGTTTTCCCAATTTTCTCTTTGTATTTTACTTTCAACATTTTACAATGATGTGTCTGGGTATATATCTGTGTTTATCTTACTTGAAGTTTTTTTTTTTTTTGAGCTTTTTGGGTGTGTCAATTAATTTTTTCCCATCAAATTTGGAAAGTATTAACCGTTGTTTTTAAAACACATTTTTGGCCAGACGCGGTAGCTCATGCCTATAATCCCGGCACTTTGGGAGGCTGAGGCAGGCAGATCACAAGGTCAAGAGAACGAGACCATCCTGGCCAACATGGTGAAACGCCGTCTCTACTAAAAAATACAAAAATTAGCTGGGTGTGGTGGCATGCGCCTGTAGTCCCAGCTGCTCAGGAGGCTGAGGCAAAAGAATTGCTTGAACCCAGGAGGCAGAGATTGCAATGAGCTGAGATTGTGCCACTGAACTCCAGCCTGGTGCCTGGCAACAGAGCGAGACTCTGTCTCAAAACACACACACACACACACACACACACACACATTTTTGTTCCTGTCTCTTTTTTTCTCTTTCAGCACCCCAATTTAGCATATATTGGTACAATTAATGGTGGTCTTCATATCTCTGAAACTTTTTAAAATTTTCTTCGTTGCTTTCCTATTTCTCAGATTGCATAATCTTTATTCATCTGTCTTCAAGTTAGCTGATTCTTCTACCCACTCAAATCAATTTTTGACAGCCCCACTAAATTTTTCATTTCAGTTATGTTCGTTTCCCACTAAAGAATTTCTATTACATTCTTTTAAAAATAATTTTTGTTTTTTATTTTATGAGATATTGCCCTCAAATCTTTAACTTCTCTAAGTATATTTTTCTTTAGTTCTTTGAACATATTTATTGTAGTTGCTTTAGAGTCTTTGTCATGTTCAATACCTGGGCCTTCTCACAAGCAGCTCTTATTGTCTACTTTTTATTTTTCTGTGCATGAGTCACACTTTTGCATGTCTCACTTATTTTTTCTTTTTAAAACAGTAGGCATTTTACATAATATAATGTAGCAATGTTGCCTGCCCCAAAGCTGCTTTTTCCTATTTTTGTTTATTTGCATGTTTATTCGTTTAGTGAACAAATTTAGTGACACTGTTTTCCTTGGTAGTGTAAAGCCTCTGATATTGTTCCTCAGAGGATGTAGCCTTTGACATGCTCAAGTCGCCCCGGGAGACAGTAGTTTTCTTAGGACTATCCTTGACTCTTTCCTTCTTCGGTCTTTCTGGTAAACTGCCTACATCTACTGGTAGTACACTCAGATAATAGTCTTTGCTAATTTTCAGCCAATCACTTTATTGTTTTGGACAATGCTATGGGAAATAAATTACCCTATAGTCTGATCCAATTAAATTCAGACCTCTTTGCAGAAGTTTTTTGGGGCTAGTCTTTGAAGTATAGTCTGACCACAGGGGGTCTCTTTATTGCTGTCTCTTTCTCAGTTCATTCTGATAAACTAGCTGACTTGTGATTTAGTTTATTGCTCTTATATAGGTATTAGCCTTCTCTTAATTGCTTATTGTCAAAATCTTCCTGGTTTTTGAGAATGCCCTAAAGCTTGAACTTCCCCATACTCCTTTCTAAATAAAATCAATGATTTTGGGAAGCGCTTTGGAGCTCTCTCTCCTTGTGGCCTGTTGAGGCTTCTTTCTAGGTTTGGTTCCAGTCAGTCTAATATAGCCTTTACCCTTGGGCTCAATTAATTTTAGAACTGTTTGTAAAGATGGTCTTTCTGAGGTCTCTATTGAATTACTCAAGTATTCTACAAGACTATCAACTCTTACTTATCAGAACTTTATGTCTCCCAAACCTATTAAGCTTCCATAAGTTCTTGTCACAATGCCCCATTAGTTATTCTTTGACTGGCTTTTCTATGTGTTATTCTAAGGATGCACTGCTTTGTATTTAAAGGTTCAAGAGGGCTCCTTTGGAGATTTCCAAAATATTGTCTGTTCAGTTTCCTCCTCTTAGGTAGTCTGCTCTCTTAATTCCAGTCACCTTGGCTTCTTCAAACTCTAATCATTGTTGCCTGATTGCAGCAAGGGTACTATGCCCTGTTTAGAGTTGCTTATCCTTTGCCATTTTTCTAGAATGTAACTTCAGACACAAAGCTGAGGCACTCTTAGGGATTACCTTATTTTTATCCTTTCTGTGTGTCATCATATCCTTTGCTACTCTTTGTTTGATGTCTGAAAACAGTTGCTTTATATATTTTATACAATTATGATTGTTTCTGGTAGAAGGTATAGTCTTATACAAACTAAAACTTCATGGGAAGAAGTGGAAGTCCTGTCTTTGATTTTTATAACTTTGTGTTTTTCTTAGTTATTTGACTAAGTTCCTTAAAAATTTAAAATTTTTATTTTTGTCTGTTATATTAGCTAATAATGTTTTCCTTTGTGCCATTTACTTTTATATTATTTTATATTGTTTTATGATTTCCATACTTTAATTTTTGTGTAAGTAAAATTATTTTTTTAATATATTTTCTTCCAACTAGAAAACAAACATTTTCTTAGAATTTCTCTCATGGGTTTTTTGGGGAGACTTTTTATATATAATATTCAGTCTACTGAAATTATTTTTTGATATATGTTACAAGGTAGTTTTGTGTGTCTTTTATTCTAAATTTCTTTAAACAATTTGTAGAAAAAGATGTGGTATAAGTGAACCAAAAGATGTGGCATATCACAGGAAAGTGGTTGAATGTCATTATTAATTATTTTGGAATTCATGTATATCAATTTTGTGTTATGGATTTAAGGTCATTTTTGGGCGATGTAAGATTAAGACAGATAATACTATGTGCTTCCTTTTAAAAGGTAAAATTTGCTTAAAGTCAATAAAAATGTAAATGAGGACATACGGACTAGGATATAAAGACTGAAGGGCAAAGCAGCAGCCAAGGTGGGTGTTTCCAATAGAAAATAATGGATACAATGGCCAGGCTTGCAGTCAGAAAGACCCAGTTTTGAATTCTGACTCTATCATTTACTTTCTTTCTTTCTAGTTTATGGTTAAGGTGAAATCAGCAACGTAGGTAAACCATTCTTGCCATATCATCATTATGGCCACCATCATTGTGATTATAGTAATGGAAATAGAAAGATTAAAAGATGGAGATCCTGTTTGAGTGATATGAGTAGGCAAGGATGAAGCCTTATGATCTAGCCTTTGCTTTCTTTGTAGTAAATTAAGTAGCAGAGTGTGGATTATGAGCTTTCAAACTTTCTTCCATGTCTATGCATGTATGTATATACATGTGTGTGTATTTAGTTTCATCATATGGTTCCCATAAATCCATCTCTTTCCATTTACTGTCACCATGGGTTGTCATCTATATTCAATTCTTGGACTTAGTAAAGAGATTCACTAAGTAAATCTTAGTAAAGAGATTCACAACCCAATTGAAGCATTGGGTTGTGAAAGGGATGAGGAGGAAAAGGAGAACTAGTAGTGATTGCGTCACTTTTCCTGTTCCAGTAAGTGACTGCTCTCCCTGGCTTATCTATTCTCCATGGACATATGTTTAAACCAGGTCACAAAAAATTGGCTCTTTTCTTGTTTGCTGAAAGGAAGTCTGTAGTGAAATTTTATTGGAATTGGAGTCAATATCACTGAATTGAACTTCCTCTTTCTCCACTGCTGACTCGTGAAACTTGGGGCAGGTCCTTTCTTCTTTAATGTTCATTTTGGGGTTGGAACACACAATTACTTAAGGGCCAGAAGAATTTCTGCATGTGAATTAGAGTTCATTCATTTATTAATTTTTAAATTAAATCGTTATTGAGTGATTTCTATGTCTTAAGCACTGTGTTTGATACTGAGAACATTGGCATGTAAAAACCATAGAGCTTGTTCCTATCTTCAAGGAATGTGTATAGAAGAACAGACAAACTTTAGAGCATAGTAAGAACATAGGTGTAATGAATGCTACAAAGGAGAAGTGCAGATATTATGGGTGGTAAATAGTGGAGGCCAGGAGTCTGAAACTATTTAGATAAAGAGAAAGGCAGTAATATTTTCGGCTTGTGAGCCAATAGGCAAAATGGAACAGTTCTTCTTACCAAAATGCCCTTTTGATAAGTTTTTAAAATACTTTATTTAAAAAAATTAAGTCACATGGGCATTACAAAAACAGGCCACAGGCTGCAGTTGCTGACCTCTGATTAGACCAATGATGTATTTATAATACGTATGCTAAGATAATACTCCCTAGTAGAAAATTTCTATGGTCACTCTTCTCCTAAAGGACTGTGTAAGAGATCTGTCCCTGTCTCTCTGTTTTACCTATCTCTGAGTCCCTCTCTCTTTCTGTTGTTCCATTATATCTTTGTAAGCAAGAGTATGTGTACTCAGTAGGCATGAGTATGTGTATTCCATACATATTTGTGAATTTTCTGATATCTTGATAATTTTGAATTTTCTGATATCTACCTATTTGTCTCCTCTGAGAAAAAATTTTCGTGATTTTATTAATTTTCATACAATGTTCTGGTGATTGTGTTGTTGAGTAACTGGAATCGTGTAGATGCTTTCCTAGGAGCTGGGTTAATCCCTCAATATATTGTAGGTCAATAGGCTGAATCTGCTGAGGCAGCTGGAGAAGGAGCTTGAGAGCAGGTACTAAGGGAGCAGACAGATGAAGAGAAAAGAACAGATAAAATACTTAGCTGTCCCAGAGCAGGATTAGCAAACATATTGTTTCGGTTATCCATTGTTTCACAGGTTAAAAAAAAATCTCTTTGCAGTCAAGAGAATTAGAGGCATAGTATTCTCTCTGAACGCACTAAAACATTTGAAGAGGCTTCAGAAGTGGAATCGAATTCAATTAAGGAAAAAAAGATCATTTATTACCTTTTAAAACTCATAATATGAAAGATATTTCAAAATATAAACGTGGAAGTGTTTTAAAATAGCATTTAAAATGCCCAAATCACTTAAAAGTGTTCTGAATTTTATTCATTCTGTTTTAATTCTATCCAGAAGGTAGCAATTCAAACATTCCTATAGATATTTCTAAGTATTTTTTGCAGTTACATCAAGAACTAGAAAATGACAAAATATCCTTATGCAATCAATGTAACTTTATTCCCCCCATCTTTCTCTCTCTCTTTATTTTTCTCACTTTCCCTTTACCTGTATCAGTACCTGACTTTTCCTTATCCTATTTTATTTAGCGTGGGAAAAAGCTATGACTGGGGAAAATGCCAAAGATCTAATCAAGGAACTGTCAATAATAATCATGTGGCTCAAGCTATAAATCACTTTGGATTACGCATCACCCTTCATCTGGGTATGAAATTTCCAATGCCATTTATTTGTTATCTGCCAATGGAGATTAAAACATTCCCTTCCCAGGAGATCTTTCAGAAGCACATAGATCCCCACTGTCAGGGCATCTGGGAAGTTGTCTGCCTGAAGACAGTCAAATAAAGCTGATTGACATTATTTGGTCCCTTTTTTTTCCCTCTAAATACTCGAATCCATTTGTACACAACATTCAGTTCCCAAGTAAAAATTTGGTCAAGCCATTGTTTTGCATATAATGCCAAATACATCTGAACAGATGAGAGGGCCAATTGACTGATGGCCTTAATGTGTTTTATAAATCGTCTCTCGTTGTGTGTTCAGTCCAGCCCAGAAGACAGAGGCGATAGACTCTAAAGCCTCCCATTCTTAAGCAAAGTTTGCTTCAGTTCTGTGTAATTGTTAGGCCTTACTATAGTTTACTACAAATCTTTTTTAGTCTTAATTTCATGCAAAATCAACAATGGGCATTTATGTAGCATTAATTAAGGCACACTATTCAATACATATAAAAATCAGTGTTCTTTAGATATGAACTTAGTTTATTAAAAAAAAGTGTTATTGAGATGTCAGAGCCTCAGTGTTGTTTTCATAAACTTCCTCAAACTATGACGTTAGACTTGCCCTTGGACATTAACTAGAACCTTTTTATGTATATGTGAGTAATAAGAACGACATTCTGCATCTAAGTAGCGCTTATAGAAACAAATATTTAGTGTTTACTGTCAGTCAAGCACTGTGTTAAGCCTTTTTATATATAGTAACTTATTGAACCTCACAACTCTTTGCATAAATGTATACCCATTGTTAACAGTGAATTATTAGAGGTTTGTAGAAATCTGTGGCTTGCCCAAGATAGTCAACAAGTGGGGAAGTTAAGTTTTTTACCCAGAACTGTTCTATTCAGAATCTAGGTTGTTTCTACTTTGCTTTCCAGTCCAACTTGGTTTTCCCAAAATTCTCCGCCCCCACAAAAAAAAGAGAAGTACTAAATAGTGTGTTTGCTCAAGATCATAAAGTTAATTGAATAGGTAAAGGCAACACTGGAATTCAGGCCTTCTTCTTCTAACATGTTGCTCTTGGCATGATACTAACTGCCTCTCATATATATGTACACACACACACACATTATACATTCATTAAATAGAAATCAGAATGAAATGCTTTGTATTTGAACTCTTCTGTCTTTTTAGTTTTACTGTCTATTTTTCACTCCCGTACTCAGGTGGCCCTTAAAAATTCTAATTACCGAAGTTACTACATTAAAGAATTATTGCAAGAACTTCAAGTTAAATTCTAGAAATCGCAAGAAATAAAAGGTATTCCCTTTGAAGATCTTATTGAGATGCTGAGAGGATAATGCTTAAATAAAGAGATACTTGGGTTGAATTTGAGACCAATTTTCATGTGAAATCTCAGCAAATATTATGCTCAGTTAAACAATATGTGATCATTTGAACAGATGATGTTGTAAGAAAGAACTTTTCTGTAAATTGTTGAAATGGAAAGAATTCTTCATGCAAGTAGAAATAGGCTGCTGGTTAGGTTCTTCTTAATGAAATGACAGTTTTCAAGGTACTTAGCTTGAGAGTACAGAGTGCAGTATTTCCTAAAAATGGAACTGGAATGTAGGGGCTAGGGTGTACTAGTCAGTCTATATAATTTACTATCATAATAAACTGGGTTCTTTTTTATTTTTCTTCTATAATGAAAAATAACATAAGAACAAAATTCCACATAATTCCACCTATCACATTTGCTAGGTCCTTGTATTAATCAGGATAGAAAAACTATGTTATTCTAATGGTAAACCACACAATCTCGGGAGCATATACTATAAAAGTGTATTTCTTGCTCACATAAAGTCTGATGTGCTTTTGGTTATGTTCCTCCATTTCATAGTTATGCCAAGTGGAAAATATGTCTTCCAAGATCATTGCAACAACAGAAAAAAAGGATGGATAGCATAGAGCAGCTCTTACATGGCCCCTGCCACTTTTGCTCATAGCCCATTGGGTAGAATTAGTCACAAGGCCCAGGCAAGCTACAAGGGACACTAAGAACTATGTAAAAGAACAAATGGTGGCCAGGTGTGGTGGCTCATGCCTGTAATCCCAGCACTTTGGGAGGCTCAGGCAGGTGGATCACCTGAGATCAGAAGTTCGAGACCAGCCAGGGCAATATGGTGAAACCCCATTTCTGCTAAAAATACAAAGTTAGCCGGGTGTGGTGGTGCATGCCTGTGATCCCAGCTACTCAGGAGGCTGAGGCAGGAGAATCACTTGAACCTGGGACGCAGAGGTTGTGGTGAGCTGGGATCACACCATTGCACTCCAGCCTGGGCAACAAGAGGGAAACTCCATCCTAAAAACAAAACAAAACAAAACAAAATGAACAAATGGTTATTTAGTGAATGATGTCTCTGACCCACTAATTATTTCTACCCTCCTTCCTGCTACCACCTTGCTTTTTCCCTTCCTGCGTTTCATTCTTCTCATTCTTTCTTTCAGTGCTGGTCTTTCTTTATCTTTTTTTGTATTTCTTTTTCATTTAGCCACTATTTTATAGATTATACATCTATCCTGTAGCATACTTGTATGACCCTAAGAGTAGATGCTTCCTAAATTGTGTGCCCTGGGTGCTTTTCTTGCCCTACCCTTGTCCTGGTCCTGTTATTCTGTGACAGGTGGTTTCTAAGTTGAGCAATATATAAGAGTCAAACATTATTCCTAACTTCAAGTTGCTTACTGTCCTGTGAGAGAGAGGTGATGTGCAGACATAATGACAGTGCAATGTAAAAATAAAATGCCAGTGTCATGCAATTTTGACAGATGTTTTGCTGTGGGAATTGATTCAATACTGTTCTACACTCAACGGTGTTTGTTAAATGCTAATCAGAGCACTTTGAACACATGTTAAAGACGTAAAGGAAGTGCAGTCTTTCTGCTTTAAAGAGGACCATCACAAATGGAGAACCTTGGAGAAAATCTATGTGGTTACCTGTCACATACACTTTAAATGGATATGTGCATCTTGTCAGAGGTTCTCAGACTTTGCTGGATGGACATGGGATTCTCTGGACAGCCTGAACTGTGTGAGATTATCTGGTCTAGGAAAGGCCCAGATCTATAAAAATTCTTGAAAAGGTTATTTACCCTAGAGTTTCCAGGGTGAGGACAGATGATGACTACCCTTTTGTTTCATGAGGCTTTACCCCAGACTGATAGGAACAGAGGCACTCTGAATTCTCAGAAAATAGCCAACATCATTCATCCATTGAAACTACTGGCATGGATGTCTTGCAGGGAGGAAACAAACATTTCCTTTTTTTGTTCAATTTCTGAAAAGAGCTATCCCTGCAGCAGGATTTGGAAAGACTCATAAAACTTGAGCAAAATGTTTATAAAACATGGAAGTAAATGACAAAACTGTAACTTGACAGAGTTTCGAGAGGCTTTGATCAACTGGAGCAGAGATTGGTCTCAGTGATCCAGGCATGGGCTTTAGGAGGCCTTTGAAGCCCCTGAAACATTTGTGTGTATTTGGTTCTATGCATTTTTATGGAGGAGAGTCCACCTATCAACAATTAAGAGCCACTAATTTCATGTTAAAAAGATGGCATCTCCAGTCTAAATAGGTTTAAATACATACCTTAGATCAAATAATTAATCAGTGCTAAATCCAGTTCTGAAGCCCTGTTCTTCAAATCCACACTGTTCTGGGCTAAATTGTGTCCCCTCAAAAATATTGTCAAAGTCCTAACACTTGGTACCTAAGAATGTGACCTTATGTGGAATAGGGATGTAATTGCAGATGTAATTAAGTTCAGATGAAATCATGAAGATGACCCTAATCCATTATAAGAAGAGGAATTCTCCCTGTGAAGGCAAGTACACACAGCAAGACAACCATGTGAAGGTAAAGGCAGAGATTGGCGTTACACAACTAAAAGCCATAGGATAGTGATGGCTTACCACCACTAGAAGCTAGAAAGAGGCCAAGAAACATTATCCCTTAGTGCCTTCAAAGGGAACACATCACTGACAACAACTTGGTTTCAGACTTCAGCCTATAGAATGTGAGACAATGAATTTCTGTTATTTAAGCTATTAAGTTAGTTATGGTAGCCCAAGGAAACACATATAGTCACTATAGCTAACTCTCCAAACTGGTACATTTATTTTCATCAAATCAGTGCCAATACTGATAAATATGATCTCTGATTTTTAAAATATATGTTTACCAGACCTGGTTGAAGTACCTCTTCAGGAAATCTGGGCCCTCTGGTCCTTGATTACTTGCTTTGTTTCCTGGCTGGAACTGCTGAATGGCTTTTGCCATTCCCACAATCATAAAATTGTAGCTACCAATAAGAATTTACTAATTCTACTACCTTTTTGGGCTCAAGTGCAGGACTTTAGGGCCACCTTCATCATGCTGGCTCTCGCAGAAGCTGCAGCAGTTTTCATGTCCAAGTCCAACCTGACCAGACCCATGGAGGCTCGAGCTTCCCCAAAAGCTCTACCAGGGCTGGCTAACATCAACTGGAGTTGGAGGGCAGTAAATGCTCCATGAGGCAAACTTTGACTAAGAGAATAGAGGAGTCATAAGGAGACCGACCATGAATTGTTCTCTCTTCTCCCCATTTTAGAAACTGTTCAGAGATACAGAGGTTCTACAATGGCTTTCCTGAGTTATCCTATTTAGCCAAGAAACCATTGCTATTTTCTTCATAAGCTTTGGTCAGCTCATTATGCACAATGTTATCATTTTTGCTTTACCTACTTTTATGAGTTGAATTAAATTCATGTGTCGAATTCATAACACCCGGTGTCTCAGAATGGGGCTTTACTTGGAAATAAGGTCATTGCAGAAATAATTAGTTAAGACCAGGGCGTAGTGGAGTAGGGTAGGGTGGGAATCTAACCCTTTATAATGGGATACACATACACACACTCACACACAGAAAGAGAGAGAGCAAGTGAGAGAGAGAGAGAACACTCAATATGAAGATGAAGGCAAATATTGGGGTAATATTTCTACAAGCTAAGGAATGCCAAAGATTATGAAGATGAGAGAGAGGCATGAAAAAGACTCTCCTTCACAGCCCTCAGAAGGAAGAAACCCTGCTGACACCTTGACCTTAGACTTCTGGCCTCTAGAACTGTGAGACAGTAAATTGATGCTGTTTAGCACCAAGTTTGTGGTACTTTGTTATGGCAGCACTAGTAAATCAACACTCCTATTTCTCTACCATCCTTCTCATATTCTCTTATTCTTGCTGTCATTGGATTGTGACAACTCCCTCTCTGCCCCCCTATAATGAGTAAGCATTCAAAATTGTTATCGGCTCTGTTTTTCCAGAAATATAAGCTAATACAGCTTTTATTCCTATTTTAAAAATATGTTTGACCTGGGTTGGGTACTGACTGATAAAAATAAATATGTACTTTTCTTGAAAAAAATTACAATTTTCAGCAAGACTAATCTAATTTGTAAGACCACTAGAAATCAGTAAAGGCTTATTGCAGGTTTGGCATCTACGTTATGATAGAGTTCAGAAAGAGTCACACCATAAGCTTCCAGAACTGTGAAACAAACTATTGACTGCAAGGAATTCTATTCTATCTCTGTGTTTTCCTCATACCACAAAAAAGCAAGAGTTCATGTTTGGCTTATTCTGTACATATTTTTGAATTCTTACAGATGAGTGTGTGAGGCAAAGGGGAATCTTATTCCAAAGGAATCTCAGGCATTTGTAAACAAAGCTCCATGTTGGTAATTCAGACAAAGTAATTAGTGTTTATGACTGTAGGAGTCTGGAGTATATGTGATGAATTATATTAATCAGGAGTGAATTGATACTGGAGGGTAAAGAAGGATAATTTCTCCAGCTAAGAGCGAATGGCCAGTAGCTGAAACTATTCCCCAGACCAAGCTGTTACATCTATCGAAAGGCATTTATTAACTGCTTATTCGCACATCACACCATGCTAAATGTGGAACCAAATCTTAAAACCCACTTTCTTAACTTGTGTATAATCTATACTGGTTTCAAAGAAAGAGCACACAAACTTCCCTTGAAATTTAGAGCCTTTGAACCTTTAGAGTTCCTTTAAAGCAAACTTTATATGTAATAATACATTATTTTTGGAGAATAAATCGAGATTTCATTTTTCTTGTTCAGATTTTCTAAATATTTCCACAGTGAGTGGTTCACATAAACTTGTTTATGTATATAAGTTATCAATATATGGATTGACTCAAACTCTCTAAACAATTTTTGCTTCCAAAATATAGCTTCATTACCCTAAATGAGTTGTTTATAGCAGTGCCATGGACTGTAACTCCTGTGTTACCATTGTCTTCACTGTATGTGAAGTGCTTACAAAAAGCCTACAAAAAGGGAGAAGGTATATAAAAAATATCTGTTGAATGAGAAAGCTCTCATTCCTGGTTGGATCAGGAAGGATAATTTTTTTAAACATTCCTGTAATGAAAGACACCAAAACTTTTTTGGGCACCTGTCATGTCCAAGGCTCCCTACTAAGCACTTTAGATAATCTCAAGGGATATCCCTTTTTCACTTTAATATGGTACAATAGCATTTACTTATTTATTTGTGTATGGCAGTAGAAAGAATTAAATACAGCTGGGCATGGTGGCTCGTGCCTGTAATTCCAGCACTTTGGGAGGCTTGGCGGTGGGTCACTTGAGGCCAGGAGTTCGAGACCAGCCTGGACAACATAGCAAGACCGCATTTCTACAAATTATAGAGAAATTAGCGAGGCATGGTAGCATGTGCCTGTAGTTCCAGCTACCTGGGAGACTAAGGAGGGAGAATCACTTGAACGCATGTGGTCAAGGCTGCAGTGAGCCATGATCATGTCACTGCTCTCCAGCCTGGATGGCATAGAGAGAATGTCTTAGAAAAGACAAGACAAGAAAGAAAGAAGGAAATAAAGAGAAGAAAAAGAGAAAGGAAGAAGAAAGAGAAAGGAAGAAAGAAAAGAAAAGAAAAACAGAAGGAAAAAAGGAAAGAAGGAAGGAAGGAAAGAAAGAAAAGCATGTATGTGAAGAACTTAGCACTGTGTCTGGCACCAAACAGATACCCAACTATTGGTTACCTTTCTCTTATTTTTTTTAATTAACATTCAGCATCCACTGAACATTCCTTACAATGATTTTCCGTTACTCTATTTATATCAGATGGAGCAATGTTGGTTGTGTTTTTGGTTAGCATCATTTATAAGGAAATTCCTCCAGGAGGCACATCTTCCTTTTTATTGTTCTTTTAATATTATTGAATGGAAAGTTCACCACAACCACAGCCTAGGCACCCATGCTCTGTCGCTTGGACTATTCACTTGCCTCCTAAGTCTAACCACTTTTGGTTTTGTCTCTTGCAATGGATACTCTTCATTGCACTAAGAAAGATCTATTCAAAATATGTTTTTGTCTATGTTATTCCTTTGTTTACTGTAATTGCCATTCTGTACAAATAAAGTCCAGACTCTCAGGCATGATATATAAGACTCTTCATGTCCAAACCCTTATCTTCCTCTTAAGGCTTATATAGTTCAGCTGCTTCTACACAAGATGCATTTTCACAGATGTATGTGATTCGTGATCTCATTGTTCAACAAATCTGCACTTTTGCTTATGCAGGATCATCTGCTTTGAAGCCTCTGTCTCTTCCTTATCTTTCTTCACCTAGCCTACTCTGCTCAATCTCTTAGACACGGCTCATGCATGACTTCCTCTTGGCAGCCTTAGGAAAGCTTAGTTACCCTGCCTTAAATTTTTTTAATTACTACATGTTCTGATTATCGGGAATTTAGGACATTGCCTTCAAATTATCTACTAGTGCTTGTTGCTGCCACAACAGTCTAGGTCATGGGTGGACAAGCTTCTTCTGTAAAGAATCAGGTATTAGATATTTTAGCTTTGTGCACCATGTGGTCTTCATTAAAATTATCCAGTTCTGCCATTGTAACACAAAACAGCCAAAGACAGTAGGTAAATTATTGAGCTTGGCTGTGGTTCCAATGAAAGTTTATTTACAAAAAATAGATGGCAGGCTGGATTTGTCCAGTGAGTTGTAGGTTGCCAACCCCTGATCTGAGCCTCTTGAGGATGAGAATCATCTTATCTTTCTTAGTTTCTGTAGCACCTAGCTCAGCGCCTGAGTTAAAGGAGTGGCTCAATGTTAATTGAACTGGGAGTGTACTATCCCCCTCAAATCATCGTGTGCCAGGTGCTGATTCTTGTTTTTATTCTTGCTTTTATTTGAAGTATAATCAGGTTGCTGTTGAACGTTTTTAATTTTGTATCCAGCAGATGTGCCCCATTTGAAGAACAGAAGCAAATCAGTATATACTACATTACCAGGTCACGTTCTAACACAGAGATCTGTGCATTCTGCCTGAGCATCTAAGGCTTCCAATTTTCTCAGGTATCCTATTGCCCTGAAGTGTTGCAGCTCTCCTTGAAACCAGCCAGTGCTGTCTGTGACCTGTTTATTGAAAGAGGTGTAACTAAGTACAGTAATAGAATTTTTCAATCAATACTCAATTGTAGCAGGAGCTGGTGGAGAGATTTCAGTACAGCCATAACATGCTGAGATAACTTGGTGTCACTAAAAAATCAGGCAGCAGAGAGCAGTACTAATTGAGTTCTATCAATCATACATGTAGGCATTAGGCTTGAAATTTGGTGTAGATGCTATAGTATTATTTAATGTGTATTTGGTTGTATAAACCGGGACAGGAAACCTGTTTGAACTCAGCTGAATAACATTCAGCTGTTCTAGGCCTCCTTATCTTTTTTCTCAGTTTAAAAACTCAGCAATATCCTCTATGTACATAACATAAAGGGAGTAGAAGTGGTATTTAATTGTAACTCTGGGATAGATGGTACAAAGAGGAAATATAACCTAATAGAAAGAGAATTGGAAGTCAAAGGACTCAACCTTCAAATTCCAGCTGTTCTACCAGTTAACTGTATTTTGGCTGTGAATCAAGTGATAGCCAAAACATCGTTTGTTCTATCTTTACAATGAGGATTATGCCTGCCTGCCTTATCATAGTGTTTCCGTGAACTTCAAAGCAATTTTTGGCTGTGAAAATGCTCTGCAATGATAGTTGTTATTTTATGATCACCTTAATTATTCTGCTTCTCCAGGGAAAACTGTGTCAACACTAAGTGAATTTTCCTTGTAATTTAATCCTTTAAGTGCCAGAACTTTAATTTTAATAATTTTTATTGAAGTCTTTCCTAAAGAATGCACAATAAACTAACTGCTTTATTAAACTAAATAGTTTATGCAAATTTAACCCATTTTTGGCACAGAGTTAACACTGGGATTTCTGTTTCTGTGATTCATGTTGTAGCTGTAGGTGCTGCTGACTGTGGGACTTACCTGTGATTTAGCCCATAAGTAGCTTGGCTTAGCCTTCTGGAAAAATTCCACTTAGTCACTCTGTTAATTTGGGCTATTTGCCTCTTCTGCAAAGGAAGATTTAGGGAATGACTAAAATAATGTTATAGTTTGAAGGAACACTCAGCACCATTGAGTCCAATCCCTTTTTAGAAGGAAATAAAAATGAAATCTCGAGAGTTTAATGAATTACTCAATGTCACATCGAAAATAAGTGTTAAAGTGTACCCTATCCCCACCTCCTGACAACATTAACATTAATGAACATTTTCTCAAAGCTTTACACATCCATATCTCATTTAGACCTCTCCAAAGCTGTGAAGTTGACAGAGCAGGGGCCATTCTCTCCATTTCATGAGTGTTAAATGACTTTTCCACAGTCACTTAGTGGGTGTAACACAGGTCCTAGTTTCATCCCAAGCCATTACATTTCATGCTATTGGACTGTGCCTTGTCTACTATCACATGCAACAGTAATGCTGCATAACCTCTGCAGTAGCACATCTCTGCTGATTGCTGTAAAATAAATTATCTTCCTAAAGATAGAAGATATCTTTTCCCAAATGATTTTTTCACATTCCAGAGCAGTTTCTTCAATATGGCTTTTGTGTGCTTTGAATTTTTCACATCACTTAAAGCCTTCTGTATGAGATCTGCACCACCAGCAATAGGAACAACTAGCACCTTCATATCAGCTTTTGCCCACTTGCATTCACAGTGTGCTTCTGCCTCCAACCTCAGGTCCTATAACTTTTTCTTAGTACTTTAGACTCCACAAAAACTATTAGTTGAAGTGCCCAAATACATGATAGCCTGCTTTTGTGCCATATTAGTAAAATGTGTTTCTCTGAAAACTGTTGCAAACCTAACTCAAACTGGCTTAAGAACACCTGGGACTTTTTTGGTTCCTGAGACTAAATATTCAGGAATAATACAAGCATAGCTGGACTCAAGACTTCCAAATTAGTATGACGAAACATCTCTCTCTTTCTCTGTCTCTCTCCTCTTTCCTTCTGTCTGAATTTTTCTGCATTAGATTTGGGCAGAAAATCTCAGGCAGGTTCTGACAAGTAGAAAAGACGGCTAGTGGTAGTTCCAGAATATTAGCTAGTCAATTCCATGGAATTGAGAGTGCTTCCCACCACCCCCAGCCCACAATAGCATCAAGAAAAAATTCTCTTTGAATTGGTTGAGTTATATACTTCCATTCTTGGAACTGGGACATGCAGCCAGCTGTACCCAAGCCATATAAATGGAGAAAAGGGGTAAGAGCGATTCCTGAAATAAATTATAGAGATATAATTTAATATATATTAAATGAATTATATGTAATTTATCATATATAACAATAAATAATATATATTTGATATAATATGTGATATGATCATCTATATATTTGAGATAATATATATAAATAATACATATTTGATCAAATATCATATAAATAATATATAATATATGATATATCAACTTATAATATCAAATTAAATATATAATATATGTGATATATAATGTGTTACTGTTAATGAAGCATAGATGCTTAACAGGAAACAAATCACAAAATATTCACAACATGCACTATAATGCCTATGCCATATTCACTATGCTAAAATGCCTTGCTCTCTCATTTACTTGTAAAACTCCTACTTCACGTTTTAACTCTACTCAAAAGCCATCTACTATGTAGATGATCTTGGGGTAAGTTACTGAACCTCTATAACTTCTTATTGCAAAATGGCATACAGTAAGAATAACCAACTGTTAAGCTAGTTTTGGAGATTTTATACCTGATCCATATGAAGTGCTTAGCACAACATTTGGCAAAAGTTATGTGTTCTATAAAATGTTAACAATGCTGCTCCAGCTGCTGCTGCCATTGCTGACACTTGGACATCATGGAGACACAAATGTGGGGAGGAAGACCAACCAGGGTAAAGGGACAGGGAGTGTCAGTGGTGCTATTTAAGAAATCCTAGGTCATGCAAAACATTTCTGAGGAGATGACACTTGAGGGGACAAGAGAATGAAGTGATGTGAGCTATGTGAACAACTTGAAGATGACTGTTCTAGGAAATAACAGTGTTAAGGCCCTAAGGTGGAAAAGAGCTTGGCTTGTTTGAAGAATAAAATCGTAAGAGGACGTTTACTAGAGGTGTCATTTTTCTTAAGATTTTCAATTTTATCTTTTAACAAATTATAGACATAATATTAAACATTGAGTCATTGTTATTAGTAAGAATTTCTAACCATTTGATCACCTTTTATGAAAGTTTGGAGCTGAGTCAAATGCAGGTTTTTCCAGACAAAGTCCTGAGAGCTAGTGGAAAGTAACCACCGAGTGTTTTATATTGGCATTGGTAGTATGTGGAATCAATGGACTAAATTGTGTCCCGAAAAAAATCTCACATCTTACTTAAAGTAAGAATTTCAAAAGAAGGTTGCCAATCTTAGGTGCTAGAAAGAGACTGGAGGATAAAGCTTTGGACCTGAAAAGGTTGAGCTAACGAGGATATGGCTGGACAAGGAGTATTGTGACCTGATGTGGCTAGAAACTCCAAGGCAGAGTGAATTATTGTTGTGCAATTTGGGTTGCAATGTCTTCCAGAATAATTTTTTCCATTTAATATAAGATATGACTTCTTAGATAAAATCATTAAGATAACATTAGGAGGTAGAGGCATGCTCAGGCTATTTTCTAAAACTTAGTTCTATTTCCTCAGTAGAGTGAAGACTTTGGATATAGGATGAAATGCAAAGATATGGTAGAACATATTAGAACAAAGAATGTTCTTTGAATTTGTCATCCTTTTAGTTAATCATTGAACACATGCTGTCCATTTTCTAATTTGTACCGGACCCTGTGCTGAGCTCTAAGGGAGATACAGAAATGAGGATTTTAGGGCTCTTGTTCTTTTGTAAGCTGGAAAAAAAAATAAAGTACATGTAAACCAATAATTTCAATAAAATGTGTCAGGTGCTTTACCATTCATGAGCTATATAAATTTGATAAGGTATATAAGCATCTATTTCCTGATTTATAATGTTTGGATAAAAATAGCACCTACCTTATCACATTTTGGGGCAGGATTAATAGAAAAGGTGAGAAAAACAGCGTTAAAATGCTTAATACATTACTTGGCATGTAATACATACTAAATGCGTTTTTAAAGGGCTGTGGTACCAGCAAGGGGTTGTGGTACCATGGAGCAAGAAATGACTTATTTTATCTGGGCCTGGAAAAATCCCCATGGGAGTACTAAGTCTTGAAGGCTGAACTGATAAATGGGGAAGGAATTACAGAGTGAAGAGTCATGTGAAATACTAGGAAACGTTCTGGTGTGGAGAATTTTGTTTATAAAAAAATTAGGTAAGTTATATTGAGAAACATTGAGATAAACTTTAGGAAAGTCGAGCTGTGGTCAGATTATGAATGGCTTTATATATCATGTCAAGAAAGGCTTTCTTGAGTAATTGTGAAGAGCCTTCACAGGTCTTTATGCAGAGGAGTGAAATAACTGGAAATCATATGTGTCTGAACCTGTACTAATGAGATGTAGAGGAAAGGACAAAAGCACATTTGATGAACATATGCATGGGTAGAGTAATAGAGGATGATACTTTATTAAGAGCTACAACTCTTTGGTGACTGGAAAGAGAAAATAACAAGAGAAAAAAATAATTTCTTGTTTTTAAGGCAGCTGGTATATATGTGTGATGCCTTAGACAACTTTAGGAGATGAAATGTACCACTCACCAGTGTGGAAGCTGGAAAAGCATTAACATGTATGACCAATAGTTAGCTTATGCATAGTCTATATAGTTGCAGAGAAATATAATTCACAAACACCTGTTTGAGTCTATCTGGCAAGTATTGGGAGCATCAACCTTAGTTTTATCAGCACGAAAAACTGCTCAGGGAATGAACTGCATTCAAAAAAGACTTTCCTGAAAACCCCAGAAAATGGTTTTGAAATTTCATGGTGTTAGAGTTATTGGTTTTAATTTTAAATCTACAATGCTTTCTGTCACTCTGAAAGACCTTTATTTTGAAAAAAAAAATACAGAACTTAGTCTATTTTGTTTTCTTAGTAAAATAGTGTCCTTTTTTAAAGCAGTGAATAATAAGAAGAAACTGATTTTGATCGTTTGAGTTTGGGAATGTGTATGTTATATTGTCTTTGTTGATAGAGAGACCTTTATGTCTTTGCTGCTTGTGTAAATGCTACAGTGTAGGTTGCAGTACATTGCTGTGTTATAGTTTAGCTTGGTGACCTACTGTTTGAGCAACAGTGTGAGATCCTAGATTGGTCCACGCATCCTCAATATGGCTGTATTTTATTACAGTAATGCCCTATGAAGCCAATAGAATGAACATAAATTGATTTGTCCTTTTATTAAATGTTTCACAATATACTCGATTGTAATCATTTCAATTAACTATGCAGGTCTTAAAATAAGTAAGACTTGGCTGGGTGCGGTGGCTCACACCTGTAATCCCAGCACTTCAGGAGGCCGAGACAGGTGGATCATCTGAGGTCAGGAGTTTGAGACCAGCCTGGCCAACATGGTGAAACTCCGTCTCTACTAAGAATATGAAAGTTAGCCAGGTGTGGTGGTACGTGCCTGTAATCCCAGCTACTTGAGAGGCTGAGGCAGGAGAATTGCCTGAACCTGGGAGGCAGAGGTTGCGGTGAGCTGAGATTGCATATTGCACTCCAGCCTGGGCAACAGGAGTACAACTCCATCTCAAAAAAAAAAAAAAAGTAAGACTCAGACCTTTTACTTGCTGTCCCAACATAGCCAACAAGTTTTAAAAATTGGATAGATGATAGGACATCTCAGCAGTCATGTATTCACCTGTATACTCTTTTTCCATTTGCTCTTCTGTTCTTATCTTCATGTTCAGAAATGTCTTAAGCTGTCACCTCCCTGCTTCTAATCTTTGACATTTTTTCTGTTGCTGTGGGTCAATTTTTTTCTCTCTTCCTTCCCTTTCTTTCCTGTCAACTACTTTGCAAGTTTCAAACATTTATATCCAGTGATCATTTTTTTTCTGATTTGAGATGGAATCAAAACACTTTTTGGATGATATTTTGATTCCCTGTGTTTGATTTTCTAGATATTTTCTGTCATACTCACTGCTTTAATATTCTTTCTTAATGCCAATAATTATTGGGTATAACTACTAGATATGATATTATTCTGGATGTTGGAAGTTCCTGATCCCAATTTGGAGACTCATCAAATGGAAACTGACAACACTATTAATGGCTAATAAAATGAGAGAGAAATGATTTAACTGCTGAGCAGGATCTTTTAAAAAATTCTTTAGTTATTTATTTATTTAATATATATTTTATTGCACTTTAGGTTCTGGGGTACATGTGCAGAACATGCAGGATTATTGCATAGGTACATACATGGCAATGTGGTTTGCTGCCTCCATCCCTCTGTCACCTATATCTGGCATTTCTCCCCATGTTATCCATCCCCAACTCCTTACCCCCTGCTGTCCTTCCCCTAGTCCCCCACAACAGACCCCGGTGTGTGATGCTCCCCTCCCTGTGTCCATGTGTTCTCATTGTTCAACACCTACCTATGAGTGAGAATATGCAGTGTTTGATTTTCTGTTCTTGTGTCAGTTTGCTGAGAATGATGGTTTCCAGATTCATTCAGGTCCCTACAAAGGACATGAACTCATCATTTTTTATGGCTGCATAGTATTCCATGGTGTGTATGTGCCATATTTTCCTTGCCCAGTCTAACATCGATGGACATTTGGGTTGGTTCCAGGTCTTTGCTATTGTAAACAGTGCCACAGTGAACATATGTGTGCCTGTGTCTTTATAATAGAACAATTTATAATCCTTTGGGTATATACCTCATAATGGGATTGCTGGGTCAAATGGAATTTCTATTTCTAGGTCCTTAAGGAATCGCCACACTGTCTTCCACAATGGTTGAACTAATTTACATTCCCACCAACAGTGTAAAAGTGTTCCTATTTCTCCACATCCTCTCCAGCATCTGTTGTCTCCTGATTTTTTAATGATTGCCATTCTAACTGGCATGAGATGGTATCTCAGTGTCATTTTGATTTGCATTTCTCTAATGACCAGTGGTGATGAGCGATGATGAGCGTTGCTTCATAAGTTTGTTGGCCTCATATATGTCTTCTTTTGAAAAGTCTCTGTTCATGTCCTTAGCCCACTTTTGAACGGGTTTGTTTGTTTTTTTCCTGAAAATCTTTTTTAGTTCTTTGTAGATTCTGGATATTAGCCCTTTGTCAGATGGGTAGATTGCAAAATTTTTTTCCCATTCTGTTGGTTGCCAGTTCGCTCTAATGATTGTTTCTTCTGCTGTACGGAAGCTCTGGAGTTTAATTAGATCCCATTTGTCTATTTTGGCTTTTGTTGCCATTGCTTTTGGTGTTTTAGTCATGAAGTCCTTGCCTATGCCTACGTCCTGAATGATTTTGCCTAGGTTTTCTTCTAGGGTTTTTATAGTGTTAGGTCTTATGTTTAAGTCTTGAATCCATCTGGAGTTAATTTTAGTGTAAGGTGTCAGGAAGGGGTCCAGTTTCAGCTTTCTGCACATGGCTAGCCAGTTTTCCCAACACCATTTATTAAACAGGGACTCCTTTCCCCGTTGCTTGTTTTTGTCAGGTTTGTCAAAGATCAGATGGTTGTAGATGTGTGACGTTGCCTCCGAGGCCTCTGTTCTGTTCCATTGGTCTATATCTCTGTTTTGGTGCCAGTATCATGCTGTTTTGATTACTGTAGCCTTGTAGTATAGTTTGAAGTCAGTTAGCGTGATGCCTCCAGCTTTGTTCTTTTTGCTTAGAATTGACTTGGCTATGTGGGCTCTCTTTTGGTTCCATATGAAGTTTAAAGTGATTTTTTCCAGTTCTGTGAAGAGGGTCATAGGTAGCTTGATGGGGATAGCATTGAATCTATAAATTACTTTGGGCAATATGGCCATTTTCACAATATTGATTCTTCCTAATCATGAGCATGGAACGTTTTTTCCATCTGTTTTTATCTTCTCTTATTTCCTTGAGCAGTGGTTTGTAGTTTTCCTTGAAGAGGTCCTTTACATCCTTCGTTAGTTGTATTCCTAGGTATTTCATTCTCTTTGTAGCAACTGTGAGTGCAGTTTGTTTTTGATTTGGCTCTCTTTAAGTCTGTTTAAAAATTCCTTAGTAACCACTGATATTTAACAAACATTATTGTCCATAAGGTTAAGAATCCAAAAGGAAAACTTAGTTGCCCAATGCATATGTTTATAATTTCATTCATCCTGTATATTCCATTCTGTTGAAGAGTAAAATAGAAGCCAAAGCATTTGTAAGAGGCCAATATTAGATGAAACCATCTGATTGATGCTTCTGGCAGGTTCAAACTGTCAGGTGAGACTCAGCTAACTCTGCTGGTTTTGTAAGTTTACTCTGTAATTTGTAATTAATTTATTCACTAAGGAATGATTGATTATGCATTATGTGCAGGAATTGTGCGTGGAACTGGAGATAGATAGATGAAAGACATGATCTATATGCTTCAGAAGCTCAAGAAGCTGTTAAGCTAAACAGATCAGAGGGAAGACAATTATAGGACAGTATAATAAATGTTATATGAGTGCAACAAGGATTCCCTGGAGAAATACAGGATGGACTCTGTACTGAGTTCAATAGTGGACCTAAAAATATGTCAAAGTCCTAACCCTTATTATTTATTAATGTGACCTTATTTGGAAATAGGAACTTTACACGTGTAGTTAAGTTAAAGATCTTAAGATGGTATCATCCTGTATTTATCATTACTTATCAATGTGGCCTTATTTGGAAGTAGAAACTTTACAGGTATAGTTAAGTTAAAGATCTTAAGATGGTATCATTTTGGATTTAGCATGAGTCTTAAATCCAATTACTGGTATAATTGGATTGGTAGAAATAATACCAGTAATAAGGAAAATGAGAGGGCAATTCAGCAAGAGCATCTAGAGGAAAGTTACATGAAGGTGAATGCAGAGACTGGAGTTATAATACTGCAAGCCAAAGAATGCCCGTAACTGCCAGCAGCCACTAGAAGCTAGGATGGAGCACATGGAACAAATTTTCCTTCAGATCCTCTAATGCATTCTTGTCCAGCCGACACCTTGATTTCAAACTGAGTGAATATATTTTGTTGTTGTTTTACGTCACCAAGTCTGTGGTAATTTGAATATAGCAACTCTGGGAAGCTAATACAGGTCTTTAAGCTGGACTGGAGGTCTGGGACTGGAGATGGTCCTCAGAGTTACAAGGCCTCACAGTTCAGGGGACATTTCAGCTGATATTTGGAGGTCAGGTTTGTGTTACCCAATTTACTAATGGGAAAAAGAATTCCAGGCAGAAAAAAATAAGTGTAAATGCAGTCGATATTATTTCCAGTGGGAAAAAAGTCTGCTTTAATTTATAATTTTATAGGAGGAAGGAAAGAGACATGCAGTTCACCCAGTTTTGTCTACTCTAAACAAAGATCTGATCTTTACTACGTAGTCTACCTGGTCCGTGAATCTTTATGGAACATAGACTGTTGACTTCTCTCACATCTCCACTTCCATCACACTGGTTGAGGGGACCATAAATTTCTCCCCTGAACTATTATAATAGATTTTAAGTAGTTTATCTGTTTTCACCATTCCTTGTCCCACCCCAAGTTTTATTTTTCTTGATACAGTAGTCAGAGAGAGCTCCTATTGAAACTTAAGTAACATAATGTCACTCCATAGCACAAAATCTTCCAATGCTTCTTAATTATATTCAGAACAATAAAGTTTTTAAACATCCTAATGACCCTAGGAGAACTGACACTTTATGAATTTTCTGTTACCATCTCCTGTAACTCAGCCTCTGACTCACTTGACCTTTTTTGTAATTCCTAAACATACTAAGTATGATCCCACATCAAGCCTTTGTGCTAAGCTATTTTCTCTGTCTAGAGTGCTCATCACCACAGTATCTGCCTGGTCTGTTCTCAGTCTTCTTTTATGTTTCTGCCCAAATGTCAATTTATTAGGCCTTCTGTGACCATCCTAAATACATAGTAACCCCTCTACCAATATTTCTCATCTCCTTTACTCTGCTATAGTTTTTTCTTTATTACTGTAATTTAGATTATTGCATATTTGTTTAGTTTAGATTTTTTCTCCACTAGAGGATAAGTTGCATATGACCAGGGACAATATCTGTTCTGATCATTGTTAATGTTAAGTGTTTAGGAGAGTACTTGGTACATAGTAGGATTTTGATTGATAGTTTTTGAATGGATGGATGAACAATACTTAGAAATTTTTTTTAACTGAGAAATTCATGGAAGTGTTCAAAATGTTTGATGATAATTTCTGGGTCCATGCTTTATTAGGAAAAACTCAATAAATTTTAAGTGCAGTATTAAAGAAAACGGATTGCGAAAGCTTGCAGCGGGATCTGATGTTAATTCCACATCTCTTCTCACAAAAAATACACACAAAACAATTGAGGATGGCCCTTAATTGGTGTGGCTTTAATAACAGGTTTGATCAATTTTGGATCCTGTTCAGTGATGTTCTTATCCCCCATCGGCTAGTTTCTATTGAAACTGGTTTTCTTACCTGAGCTTCCATGTCCTTAATTCTTATTACTCTTACAGAAGGAAAGAATATAATCCTCGAGGCCCAAATGTTATTAAATGATTTATCTGGGAAACTTTGCTTCTCTCCTGTGTACTCTGCAAATGCTGGATGAAGCTATGAGATGCCACTTCTTTTTGTCCCTTTTACCTGGGTACTCTGTGCCTGTCCTTTCTTTGTTTTGATCATAGTACACTAATCAGATTCAGCATTCTCTGCATACTGTGGATATAAGAGAAACATTTAAAGGTCTTGACATGAGTAGATTCCCTTCCAGTTGAGAGTCTGAGTTGGGAATAGCTCCCCAGTTGGGCAGAAAGATGAACATCATGAAAACTTCTTTATAGCACCCTCAGGAAACAGACAAGGCGTCTTGCCTAATCCCTTCATATCCAGTATCATGTGGGCTAAACAGATGGATAAAAAAGCAAACTCAGCGTGATTGAGGAACTGTACCTGATTGGATAAGGCTGCAGAACTGGCTACTGGTGAACAGTGGCAAGGTAAAAATCCCTGAGGTATAAGGCACTTACTTTCATATTTCTCTTGTCGTTTAAACTTCATCCCAACTTGAAGAAGAGGTATTCATTTCACAAGTGAGGAAACTGAGGCACAGAGGAGGTAACTTGCTGAAGGTCATGCAGGTGGTGATTAAATGCAGATTTGTCTGTTTCCATGGACTATGCTCTTTTACCTCCATCATGCTGCCTCTTTTACCTCCACCATGCTGCCTATTAATTAGAAATACATTTTGAAGGATTTGAGCTTAAACCTTTCAAAAGTAACATTAGCACAAGAACAAGGGCAGCCCGTGTTATAGATGAGATATAGCTAAACATCTAGAAAGGCAGATCACCGGGCAGTGGTGACGGCTCCAGTGCCAGCGGCTGTGTGCAGCCTGAAAGCAGCCATTAATCAGACATGCTCACTTAAGAGGACCCTGGGTTTTGACTTTGAAGGCAGCCAAAGAAAGGTTGAATGTATATTTTTGAGTTCTACAACAAAAAGAGCTCTTTTGAATTCTTTATTTCCTAAAAATTATAATTAATAATTCTAATGCTTACTTCCTTGCTTGAGCTCTTCAAACATGGAATTAAAAATAGTAGATTTTCAACAAAATACATATGACAGACTGATAACCCTGTAAATTAGGGTTTCATTTGCCTTAATTTCTCATATCAGTGTATTTTTCCCAAGATGGCTTTCCCCGCATGCATGTGTCTAATAAACCAATGATGTCAACAATCATTAGTACCTTTGAAGCAGGTGGAAGGAAACACTGGCCCTGCAGTTACATTATTCCTCACAGCAACTATATAAAGAAGGTGCTGTTTTAACATTTCATTTTGTCAAAAAGATAAGGCTTACAGAGGTTTCTAGATCAGCCTACTGTCACACAGCTAGAAAATGGCAGATCTGAGATTTGTGCAAGGCTCTCCATGTCCAGGAGCCCATTGTCTGTAAGACCATGCCTCTGCATGTGTTAAGCATTTGAAAGGGTGGGTCCCTTAATGGGCAGGGACAGTATTGGCTGCATAATTTGATGCCTAAGATGCGAGATATGATGATTTTTAATTTATTTATTTATTCTTTGTCTTCTTTCCTCTTTCCTACCCTCCTTCTTTCTACGCTCCTCTCCTTCCCTCTTCACTTCTTTAAAACTTCAAGCCAGTTTTCTCACTTGGGTGAAACTGCATTGCTTCTCAGGCACCTGATGTCCTGCTGAATCCTGGATGTGACTAGAATCCCAGAGCTTGGAATTTAATCTCAGCCTCATAATTAACTTTTCCCTGGGCTAGCCATCTAATTTTTCTCCTTTCAGCTTTCCCAACTCCAGAATGCAGATATTATTACAAATTACCTTTTAAGATTATTGTGAAGTGCTTTTTAAACAAAAGCACAAAATGCTTTACAAATCTGAGAAGTTGTTCAGGTTTCAGGATGCAGGTGGGAAACAAAGGAGCTCTCCTGATAACTCTGGTCCACCCAAATTACCTGGCTACTATCACTGCAGCTTGGATTCATATTTCTTTCAAGATTTAACATGTAATTTTATGCAGTTATATAAAGTTGCAGAATACGCTTACCTGGGAGAGTTTGCTGGAATTTATCTCTTTAAACGTCTATAGACTATGACCTCCAGGGGTAGTATAAGCCTTGGCTCTGATATGGCAGTGCAATAGGAAACCTTCTGACCTTCTTACCCAGGGCTCTCTCTTCAACTGCTTTTCACAGATAGCCCTTTCAGGCTCCCATTTCCCAGTGCTCCTGTAAAATGCTGAATGCCAAATTTTGAATTGTTTCAGAGTTTTTACTGCAAAGACATAACGTGATGTTGCTTTAGTGTCCTAGGGAGTCCTGAATTAATTTCTTGAATTTTGCATTTTAAAATGTGAACATCATCTTTTGTTCTATTCCTCTTCATAAGTTTTTGTCTTAATCTCCCATCATTTTCCTTGCTGTTGATTCCCGTGCTCAACAAGCTCTCAAACTCTAGCACTGATATGTACACAAGTTAGTGGGAGGCAGACTGCAAAGAGTTTTTGATATTTGAGAAGAAAACACTGCATTATATGAATTAACCTAGAGGAAAGGGGGCTGCTGTATTTAAAAACTACTCACCTTTTTCAGCACTCACTGTGTGGGCACTATGCCAAGTGCTTTACATGCACTATCTCATTTAATTCCAATTTTACCAGTATGATGCAGGTTCCCTTACTTACCTGATTATACAGATAAGGAAGGTGATACTTACAGAGATTAAGCAATTTGTCAAAATCAGTCAGCAAGTAAGGAGTCAAACCGGGACTAGAAGATAGATCTGTTTCCAGAATCATGCTTTTACTAAGCCAAAGCTGTATGGAAGAAGAACTCAGGTACTTGAGTTGTTTGGAAAATGTGTCCATGATTGACCATAAGGTTAGGATTCAATATTCCTCACTCCAAAGTTCTTGAATTGCCCTTCCTTTTTAACGATTCTTTCATTTTTACATTCCAGAGATTTTAAATTAATAAAAATTTTTTCAAATTCAGCATCAGTTCTATGGAGCCATTCTTGACCTTCTGGTCAGAAGTTTTTTCTTTCTTGGCATCTGCTCTTGACCTTGTACAGGCAGTATTGCTTGGATCTCTAAGGGACTACATGATCTGCACACTTCATTCCTTGGGGCCTTTGCCCTTGCTGTGAACTTTGCCTGGAACATTCTTTGATAATTTCATGGCTTGCTCTTTTCCCTTTTAGGTCTCTACTCAAATGATCTCTTTTTGGTGATCACCCTTATATATCACACTGCTTAATTGCAGTCTTCCCCACTGACACACTTCTCATACTCTGCTTTATTTTTCTCATATCACTTGCCATCACCTAATATACTATGTCACAGATTTATTTTACCTATTCTCTCTCTTCTCCATAAGAATATAAACCCATAAATTTAAATATTTTTATCTGTTCTGTTAACTACTGGAGCCCTGGTTCTCAGAGTAATCCCTGGTACAGAGAGAGTGCACAATAAGTATTTATTGAATGACCAAATGAAGGACAGTCTGCCTTTTTTCAACTTTGACACTGTTGAGATAGCTACCTAGATGATTCCTTGTTGTGGGGCTGTCCTATGCTGCTAACCTGTAAGATATTTAGCAACATCTCTGGTTTCTACTTACCAGTAGACCCATGGGTAGCGGTTGTGACATCCAGCTGGGACAACTGAGACTGTCACCAGACTTTGCTAAATATTTTCTGCAAGCGTGGGGCATTGTCTTCAGTGAAAACACTGTTTTAGAGTCAAAGATCCTGGAGAGCAGGGATCATATATTACTAAAGCATATAAAAATACTGTAGCACATAATAGATGGTTGATAATATTTTTAAATTAATTAATTTGTTTATTAAAATAGTCTTTGGGGAATAGTTGGTTTTTGGTTACACGGATAAGATCTTTAGTGGTAATTACTGAGATTCTGGTGTACCCATCACCTGAGCAGTGTACACTGCATCCAATGTGTAGTCTTTTATCCCTTGACCCCTTCCCTCCTTCCTCCTGCATCCCTGAAGTCCACTGTATTATTCTTAGGCCTTTGTGTCCTCATAGCTTACCTCCCACTTATAAGTGAGAACATACAATATTTTGTTTTCTATTTCTGAGTTACTTCACTTAGAATGGTCTCCAACTCCATGTAGGTTTCTGCAAATGCCATTACTTCATTCCTTTTTATCCCTGAGTAGTATTCCATGGTGTATATATACCACATTTTCTTTATCCACTTATTGGTTGATGGGCATTTAGACTGGTTCCATATTTTTGCAGTTGTGAATTTTGCTGCTCTAAACATGTGTGTGCAAGTGTCTTTTTCATAAAGTGACTTATTTTCCTCCAGGTAGATACCCTGTAGTGGGATTCCTGGGTCAAATGGTAGTTCTACTTTTAGTTCTTTAAGGAATCTCCATGCTGTTTTCCATAGTGGTTGTAATAATTTATATTCTCACCAGCAGTGTAAAAGTGTTCGCTTTCACCACATCCATACCAACATCTATTATTATTATTATTTTTTTAACTTTTTAATGATGGCCATTCTTGCAGGAGTGAGGTGGTATCTCATTGTGGTTTTAGTTTGCATTTCCCTGATAATTATTGATGTTGAGCATTTTTTCATAAATTTGTTGGCCATTTGTGTATCTTCTTTGGAGAATTGTCTATTCATGTCATTAGCCCACTTTTTGTTTGGATTATTTGTTTTTTTCTTGCTGACTTATTTGAGTTTGTTGAAGAGTCTGGATATTAGTCCTTTGTTGTCCATAGTTAGTGAACATTTTCTCCTATTCTGTGGGTTGCCTGACTATGCTGCTGATTATTTCTTTTGCTGTGCAGAAGCTTTTTAGTTTAATTAAGTCTCTACTATTTATTTTTGTTTTTGTTGCATTTGCTTTTGGGTTATTGGTAATAAACTCTTTGCCTAAGCCAACATTTAGGAGAGTTTTACCGATTTTATCTTCTAGAATTTTCATGGGTTCAAGTCTTAGCTTTAAATCTTTGATCCATCTTGAGTTGATTTTTGTATAAGATGAGAGATAAGGATCCAGTTTTATTCTTCTCCATGTGGCCTGCCAGTTATCCAGCCATCATTTGTTGAATAGATTGTCATTTCATCACTTTAAGTTTTTGTTTGCTTTGTCAAAGATCACTTGACTGTATGTATTTAGTGTTATTTCTGCTTTCTCTATTCTGTTCCATTGGTCTACATGCCTGTTTTTATACTAGTGTCATACTGTTTTGATAACTACAGCCTTGTAGTACAGTTTGAAGTTGGGTGGTGTAATGCCTCCAGATTTGTTATTTTTGCTTAGCATTGCTTTGATTATGCAGGGTCTTTTTTGGTTCTATATGAATTTTAGGCTTGCTTTTTCTAGCTCTGTGAAGAACAGTGATGGCACTTTGATGGGAATCACATTGAACCTGTAGATTACTTTTGGCAGTATGTCACAATATTGATTTTTACAATATTGATTCTACTCATCCATGAGTATAGGTTGTGTTTCCATTTGCTTGTGTCATCTATGATTTTTTTTAGCAATGTTTTGCAGTTTTTCTTGCAGAGGTCTTTCACCTCCTTGCATAGGTTTATTTCTAAGATTTTTTTTTCAGGTATTGTAAAAGGGATTGAGTTCTTGATTTGTTTCTCAGCTTGGGCATTGTTGGTGTGTACCAGTGCTACCTATTCATGTACATTGGTTTTGTATCTTGAAACGACTGAATTCATTTATCAGATCTAGGAGCTTTTCGGAAAAGTTTTTAAGGTTTTCTAGGTATACAATTGGCAAACAGCAACAGTTTGACTTCCTCTTTACTGATTAGGATGCCTTTGTTTCTTTCTCTTGCCTGATTGCTCTGGCTAGGATTTCTAGTACTATGTTGAACAGAAGTGGTAGAACTGGGCATTCTTGTCTTGTTCCAGTTCTCAAGAGGAACGCTTTCAACATTTCTCTCTTCAGTGTAATGTTGGCTATGGGTTTGTCATAGATTGCTTTTATTACCTTGAGGTATGTTCCTTCTATGTAAATTTTGCTAAGAGTTTTAATCATAAAGGGATACTTAATTTTTATCAAATAATTTTTTTGCATCTATTGAGATGGTTGTATGATTTTTTTGCTATTAATTTTGTCTATGTGATGTATCACATGTATTGACTTGTGCATGTTAAACCATCCCTGCATCCCTGGTATGAAACCCACTTGATAATGGTGTATTATCCTTTTTGATATGCTGTTGGATTCACTTAGCAAGTATTTTGTTGAGGATTTTTGCATCTGTGTTAGTCAGGGATATTGTTCTGCAGTTTTCTTTTTTTGTTATGTCCTTTCCTGGTTTTGGAATTTGGGTGATACTGGCTTTATAAAATGATTTAGGGAGGATTTCCTCTTTCTGTGTCTTTTGGAGTAGTTTCAATAAGATTAGTACTAATTCTTCTTTGAATGTCTGATAGAAGTCAGCTGTGAATCCATCTGGTCCTGGACTGTTCTTTGTTGGCAATTTTAAAATACTGTTTCAGTTTCACTACTTGTCATTGATTTGTTCTATTTCATCCTGATTTAATCTGAGGGGGTGTATATTTCCAGAAATTTATCCATCCCCTCTAGATTTTCTGGTTTGTGTGCATAAGGTGTTCATAGTAGCTTTGAATTATCTTTTGTATTTTTGTGGTATCGATTGTAATATTTCCTGTTTCATTTCTAATGGAGCTTATTTGGACCTTCTCTCTTCTTTTCTTGGTTAATATCATTAATGTTCTATCAATTTTGTTTATCTTTTCAAAGAACCAGCATTTTATTTTATTTATCTTTTGATTTGTTTCAATTTCATTTCATTCTGATCTTTGTTATTTTTTTTCTGCTGCTGGGTTTTTACTTGGTTTTTTACTTGTTTCTCTAGTTCCTTGAAGTGTGTTGTTAGATTATCTGTTTGTGCTTATTCAGACTTTTTGTTGTAGGTATTGAATGCTATGAAGTTTACTCTTAGCATTTCTTTTGCTGTATCCCAGAGATTTTGTTAAGTTGTGTCACTATTATCATTAAGCTCAAAAAATTTTTTAAATTTCTATTTTGATTTCATTATTGAACTAAAGATAATTCAAAAGCAGATTTCCATGGATTTTTATTGTTTTGGGGGTTCCTTTGGAGTTGATTTCCAGTTTTATTCCACTGTGGTCTGAGAGGATATTTGATAGAATTTCAAATTTTAAAAATTTATTGAGACTTATTTTGTGACCTATCATATGGTCTATCTTCAGGAATGTTCCATGTGCTGAAGAAAAGAATGTATATTATACAGTTTTGGGGTAGAATGTTCTGTAAATATCTGTTAAGTCCATTTGTTCTAGGGTATAGTTTAAGTCCATCGTTTCTTTGTTAACTTTCTTGATAATCTGCCTAGTGCTGTTAGTGTGGTATTGAACTTTTCCACTA
Organism: Cacajao melanocephalus; assembly: GCA_963573385.1. NCBI lineage: Eukaryota > Metazoa > Chordata > Mammalia > Primates > Pitheciidae > Cacajao > Cacajao melanocephalus. The sequence continues at coordinate 11,938 of CAUYLG010029514.1, read as the reverse complement.
TTATTATGTTGCATATACCTTATTCCTTAGGTCTAGTTGTAATTGTTTTGTAAATTTGGGAGCTCCAGTGTTAGGTGCATATATATTTAGGATTGTGATATTTTCTTGCTTGACTGATCCTTTCATCATTATATAATGTCCCTCTTTGTCTGTTTTAATTGTGGTTGCTTTAAAGTATGTTTTGTTTGACATAAAAATAGCTACTCATGCTCGCTTTTGGTGTTCGTTGCACAGAATATCTTTTTCCTCTCCTTTCCCTTAAGTCTTTATGATTTAGGTCAGTCTCTTGAAGACAGCAGATACTTGGTGGATTTCTATCCATTCTGCCATTCTGTATCTTTTAAGTGAGGCATTTATGCCATTTACATTCAACGTTAGTATTGAGATGTGAGGTACTGTTCTATTCATCATGTTAGTTGTTCCCGTTATACCTTTATACCTTGTTTATTTTCCCCCCAGTCTGTTATTCTCTTACACGCCCTGTGAAATTTATGCTTTAAGGAGTTTCTCTTTTGGTATATTTTGAGGTATTGTTTAAAGATTTGGAACTTCTTTTATCATTTCTTGTAGTGCTGGCTTGGTAGTGGTGAATTCTCTCAGTGTTTGTCTTAAAAACATTTTATCTCTCCTTCATTTATGTAACTTAGTTTTGCTAGATACAAATTCTTTGTATGATAATTATTTTAGTTTCAGGAAACTGAAAATGAGACCCTAATCCTTTTTGGCTTGTAAGATTTCTGCTGAGACATCTACCATTAATCTGATAGGTTTTCCTTTATAGGTTATGTGATACTTTTCTCTCACAGCTCTTAAGGTTCTTTCCTTTGTCTTGACATTAGATAACCTGATGACTGTGTGCCTAGATGATGGTCTTTTTGAGTTGAATTTTCCAGGTGGTCTTTGAGCTTATCATATTTGGATGCCTAGATCTCTAGCAAGAGCAGGGAAGTTTTCCTCAATTATTCTCTCAAATAAGTTTTCTAAACTTTTAGCTTTCTCTTCTTTAGGAACACCAACTATCCCTAGGTTTTGCCATTTAACATAAACCCGAATGTCTTGGAGGCTTTGTTTGTGTTTTTGATCTTTGAATGATCTTTTGTATTTCTGTGGTATCGGTTGTAATATTTCCCATTTCATTTCTAATTGAGCTTATTTGGACCTTCTCTCTTCTTGGTTAATATCACTAATGTTCTATCAATTTTGTGGTCTGTCTTCACGTCTTCCAGCCATGGATACCAGCACATGCTCTGTTAGAAGTGACAGGGAAGTGAAGTAGGCTCTATGAGGGTCCTTGGTTATAGATAGGTTTAGTGTGCTGGCTTTCATGAATGCTGGTTATACTAGCAGTGAAGTTGTCACATAGAACACCTATGACTTCTTGTTAGCCAAGATGTATAGGCAGTGGAATTAGGTCCTGTCTTCTTCTTCCTGGGATCAGAGTTATCCTGTCCTGAGTTGCTGTAATGGTGTGAGCTAGTTGACCTCCAGCCAAGAGGTGGTACTTTCAAGAGAGAATTAGCTGCAGTAGAGGTAGGGGGCTCTAAGCTTGCCCTAAGATGGCCAAGGTACATATGTTGGTTTCTCAGGCAATGTGTTGGGCCTTAAAACTCCCAAGAGTTTGTCTTTTGTGTTAGGCTACCAAAGTGGGTAGACAAATATTATCAGGTGGGGTCAGGTTTAGGGAGGTCTGGGCTCGGAATCTCCTTGGGTGGGGCTTGCTACAGCCCCAGTAGGGAATGGGGGAGTGGTTGGGCCAATGGGATTATGTTCCAGAGGGGATCTTGGCCACCTCTGCTGTGCTATATGGTTCACCAGGGAAGTAGGGGATAGTGAGAGGCCCCACCCAGCTCCCACACAGTTGGTGAGGCTAATCTTACTCCCTCAGTTCCCTACTCAGGTCTTGCCCCAGGCCATGAGCTACCCTTCTGAGAAAGCAAGCATGGCTTTTGGAATCTCATCCCCTCTCCATCTGACCACTCCCGAGGATGACGACTCCTGTGCTCTTACACTCACTCCCTCCTATTCCACAGCAGCTTCCACTCAAGAAGATTTCTGCCCAGTCAAAACCACTGCCAATTTCAGCTGGAAGCTTCCTTTGCCCCAAGACTCCTTCCCAGTTCTTCTGGCTGCCTTCCCCGAGGTTCCCTGTGAGATGTAGTCAAAGGATGGCTTCCTGGGGCTCATGCTGGAGACTGGGAGTGTGTTCCAGGCATTTCCTGTGCTACTTGGTACTTCTAAATTTCTTGCGATTCCCTAAACCCAAAGAAGGTTAAATCCTTCTTCAGTGATCTGGATTTTAAGATTGCCCAGTAGAAATGTACGTTCAGATATAGGTTTTCCGTCTCTCACACTTTGGGCACTCACAGTTTTTTACCTGTTGTTTCACAGAATTTGCTTATTTAAAAGGATGGGTGAATTCCTTCAGTTTTCCTGATATGTTCCTGTAGTAGTTCTTGGAACTATTGCCAATTTCAGCTAGGAGCTTCCTTTGCCCCATGCTGTTCTGTACATCAACGTAGGAGCTATATGTTAGCCTTGTCTTCTTTCCATCATCTTCCCCAAAGTCTTTTTTCTAAGCTGGATTGGTCTGCCTTTATTAAATGTTTATCTCAAATATTATGATATAGTTACTACAAGACTATCCTCTCAAAATTTTTATTTTCTCAGATATAGTAAAGTTACTCCAATAACAAATATAGGTTTATTATAACACATATTCAAGGGTGATATACAGGAATTCTGAGTTGCAAAAAACGTGACCTTAGTCCCCAAGAATCTCACAGTCTGGTTAGAGAAGCATATACACGGGCCAAAAAATGAAATGCAGAAGAATACATTCTCTCTCTCCTCAACGTATGCCTCTCTCATCTAATTTATCTGCTGTAGTAGAGATTTTCTGCAGGTGCCTGGATAATAAATATTTTCATCTGTGGAGGCCATATTGTCTCTGCTATACCTACATTCATGGAAAATAGTTCTTGTAGAAATTTTCTTATCGTGTTAATATTTCTAGACCTAAGAGCAACACCTCAATTTGAACATTTCAGGAGTAATGTAAAAGACTTCATTTCCCCATCCTATCACAAAATGCTGTGAACTAAAAGAGTATATATACAACAAGTGATTTTTAAACTTCAGATTTAGTGGATTGCAAAAACAAGTCATTAGATTGTAGCTATATTTTATAAATGTTATAAAATATAGTAGAAAATATCAGAATGCATTTCTAAGAATACTTTTTATGTTTCTGTTTATTTATGTGTGCATATAAAGGTATTTAACCAAAATCTTATTTCATACTCTTTTATTGTAGTAAGAAAAGATAGCAACGCATAGTCTTAAACCAACTAACTCAAATAATGGACAGGGCAAAAGTCCATATGCAGATATCTATGTGGTAAACAATTGGCCTTAAGGTGACTAACAAATCCAAGAGGTAGAGGGGGGATGAGAGTGTGAGGGGGATAGTTCACAGATTCTAATATGTCCTTGCTTCCCTGAATGGCTTACTGCATTCTTTTTAAATATTCAACCTCTCACTTTGGTGTGAGTTATAAACACCTGTTCATTTTCTTATATTCAGTGCCTTTTTTCAGGACAAAACTTTGACCTGAAATGAATGTTCCTTTTCTTGCACTTCCCCACCTGGCAAAAGCCCGTTCATTCTTGCAGGCCCATCTCAAATGCTAGCTCTGTTGTGCAGCTTTGCATCAGTCCACCAGGCATAGTTAATCATTTTTTCCTCTTTGTTCTTTCAGCACTGTGTTCATGCTACTGCGATAGCATTTATCACATTTTATTAAGCTTGGTTTTATATGCCTTTCTCTCTGCTACTCCACTATAAGAATCTTTGGGATGGGGACAATTTTCGTGACTAGTTGTAGACTTCCCAACACCCAGTACATTATCTGCACATAGTAGGTGGCAGAGCCCTAAATGGAGAATGCTTAGTGATGTGGTTAAGACTCTGGGCTTGAAACCCGGGATGCCACTGTGTATTGGTGCAAACTTCAATAACTTATTTAGCTTATCTAAGCCAGCTTTCTCATCTGACAATGAGAATAATGTGATTAATTGACAGTGTTACTGTGAGGATGAAATGGAATTATGATTTCAGGCATTACTGCAGTGCTTGGCATTTAATAAGTTTTCAACAAATAGAATTTACCATTAGTATGGTTGTTATTATTGTGATTACTGTTGAAAGGAGTGCCGAAATGGCTACTGGAACTGCTGATACAAACATACATAGTAACTGATAGTGTCCAAAGTGATTTTTGAAGTAAATATTAAATTTTGTAATATACTCTGTTCTTTAGAACAGAATGATAATATGAAAAGCAAGAATTGTAGCCATCTGGATATTTGGTTTTTATATTAAACTAGCCATGTTACTAATTTTTACTCTTATCTTTTTTCGATATTTTTAAGTGATTTTTGGGATAGTTTGAGGGGGGAGGAATGGAAAACAGGATTAAAAAAATAAAATTTTGCTCCTAAAGACACGTCATAAACATGATTGTGTAAAGGTACAGCAGAGTTTCTCAACCTCACCACTATTGACCTTTTGGGCCAGATCATTCTTTTTTGTACAGGGATGTCCTGTGCATTGTAGGATGTCTAAACATTTGTGATTTCAACCCACCGAGTAATAGGACCACATTGTTCCTCCCTCCATCTTGTGACAACCAAAAATGTTTGAGGGGCATTTGATAAATATGCTCTGAACAAGGTGAGGAATGAAACCAAAAAGCAAATGTAGAGGTGATGATATCACCTTTGTTATTAACAGAGCTGGGTTGGGATCATGAGTTTCAATCTGTAAACAGAGCTGGCTTGCTAAAAATGAACACAGAAGAAGGCTGACTCATACACTGAGTTCCAGAGAGGAAAGTGTCATTAAAGAAGTAAGGAAAACTGATAATTCTGAAAGCAGTTCACACTTAAGAAAGAAGAATGGCAGGCATGGTCTTTTGCTGAACATGATCAGATTTTTATGATTTCCTTTCAATTTTGGATTTTAGGTGGACATAGTCAAGTTAATTATTATCTTTGGTTCCTGTCACCTTGTAATCGTTGTCTATAGTGGCCAGCTTTTATCTATTAAATAAACAGTTAATGTAAATAATGTAATTCATACCTAATAACATGCTACCTAAAATAAAGCTAGAAATGCAACCACTGTCTACTTCTGATCACTCAGAGCTTCCCAGCCCATCCTCCTGCCTCTCTCAATTAAGCACCATCATTCTGATATTTATCTTTCCCAAATTTACCAACAAAATAAATCCCTCCACCTCCATAGGGTAGAATGAGCAAAGTTAGCAGGCAGAGGTCAGGAATGAGCTTCGGGAAAATGCTGCCTCAAGGAAAATTCTTCCTCAAGTAAACTTGGAAGGAAAAAAAGGTTTACCTTCTAACTGATGGTGTTGAAATTTGTATGTTTACTTGCTGTTTCAGAATTTCAGGGTGTCCCAAGGAACTATATAGATGCCATTAATCTCTAAGAAGATTATGAGAAGTGTTTAGAAAGTGAAGGGCTATTACTTTTTATTAGTGTAAAACAGCTTTTGTTGAATTGAGCACATCGTGATGGTACATCCACAATCCTGGCATCTGCAAACCCACCTTCTCATTTTGTTCCCCTAATGCCCACATTTTATTTTACATGCTGAGAGTATTTTATATTTTAATACAAAAAAGTACTCTTTCTGTAGATTGAAGAGTTTTGTGATTTTATTTTCTTGCACAATGAAAAGGGTTCTTTCAAAATTAGACGCATACCATTTTGCAGTTGATTCAATCTAACATCTCCTCCCAGGCAGTAAGTTAATAACAAATGGTACTATAATGACAGATTCAGGTTTTTCTTACTACACACACACACACACACACACACATCATCTATTTTTGCCACACTTCAGAATCTGGGTAGCAGTTGAAGAAGAACCAACATATTAAGTCACATATCCATGGTAACTGAGTTTCTCTGAGTTTTCAAAGTAGCTATGATTCTAAGTTTCATTGCAAACCACATGATATTACAAAGGGTGCTAAGTTAAGGAAGGAGGGACGAGGAGTCCTTACTAAAGAATAAGATCCATGGCACAGGGATCTTTGCTGTCTTACTACTGCATCTTTAGAACCTAGAACATAAACTGGTTCATAATTGTATCATTATCTGGAAAAGCAGAGTTCTGGTGATAAATAAAAACAATCACATCCAGTTTGTGAGCACATTCCATTTTCCATGCCTTGAGCTGGGTAGTCTATGTTAGTAACTTAATTTAATCCCCCCAGCATGAATATTATTATCCTCAGCTGCTTTATTCTTGAGAAAACTGAGGCACAGAGAAGTGGAATGATTTGCTGTAGGTCATACAGTTAATAAATGTAGAGCAAGAATTAGGACCATATAATTTCTGCCAGCCTATCTCCTCACAAACTAGAAAGACAATGTAGGGGTGATCCAGCTGCTTGTTTTGCTTCTGCCATCAACTAAATAATGCTGTGCAAATTACCAGGCCTCTGCATATCAGAGTCCTTTTCATTGAAATGCTGAGTTCATAGTCAATCAAGAAGAGCCTATCCATATATGAATAATCCATGCACAATCTTCAAACTAAGATACATCAGTATGTTCTAATATTTTATTAGATAGTCAAAGAAAACTTGAATTGATCTTAATTTCCACAAAGTAGTTTATGTTTTTGATGACATATCCCTTCTTTATTTGCTTTGTGTTGAAATTACTTTGGTATATTATCTAAGGTTCAACTAGGCAATGGTTTTATTGGTTATTTCAGATAAATCACATTAAAAACAATGTGTGCCTAGATTGGGAGCAATGTGACTAGTTTTGGGCAAATGTGGAAATTAGATAATAGGTACATGAACTTGAATAGCTCTTTATCCCCATTCTTTAATGCAACATGCAATTTGGGCGTTTTTTTTTCTTTTAAATTTTAGTCAGTTCCCTTAGCTCTTACAGAACTATTTTAAAAATAAAATTAACCTGCCTTTGTGAACACTGGATTGTAGATTAACCCACACTGTAACAGATAAGGAAGTGGTAAAACTTTGAAGGCAAAGGTGTCTTTTTTTAATTGCATTTTAGGTTTTGGGGTACATGTGAATAACATGCAAGATTGTTGCATAGGTACACACATGGCAGTGTGATTTGCTGCCTTCCTCCCCTTCACCTATATCTGGCATTTCTCCCCAACTCCCACCCCACGCTGTCCCTCCCCTATTTCCCCCTGACAGACCCCAGTGTGTGATGCTCCCCTCCCTGTGTCCATGTGTTGAATCTTGTCTCTGCTACTTTCTACCGAGGCAGCCTTAGGGCACTTGATTTCAGAGCCTTAAGTTTACCATTTCGGTAATAAGAACAATACAACTGTCAGACAGCTCCATGATAAGAATGAGAGGCAAATCAAGAAAGCAAATTAGAAAGCATTAGATTTGATTTCCTTATTAGAAAGCAAATCAAGCACAAATAAAAAGGGGTGCCTTAAGCCCATCTTGGTGAAGCTGAACACCTTGTATGATGATAGTTAGACTCTATAATAATATTGGGTTTATATTGTCTGGATATTAGACTGTTCCTGGTCCATGTTTCACAGTCATAACAATTCTGTTATCGTAATTTTATTTAACAGAACTCTTATATAACACTATGTGCCAAACACCATTTTAAGTTCTTTATAAATGTTAACTCATTTAATCATTATACTACTCTGTTTATTCTAATATCTGCACATCCTTAGAACATCAGAAACATCTCATGCTCTTCTCATAAAACCTTCCACTATCATTATTTCTACTTAAGGATTGAGTAAATCAAACGCATATACCTACCATGAAACATCAAGTCTCCTAACCAGGTCTGCAAAATTTAGATGAAGTGCTGTTTCACCTGTGCACTAAAGAAACCCAAGCTGAGCCTTCTGTTTTTAAGCCCCTGCCTTCTTTTGGTGCTACTTAAAACGTTTTCTTTCTGGCTTTCCAAGTGTTATTTTTACCTTGAAAAAACACTTCACTGTTCTTTCAAATGTCAGTCACCAGAGCCCACAAGGTATAAGTTTTGGGACAAGAGATTTTGCATACATCTGTACATGTATATTTTATATATTTTGGTTTTTGTGATGAACATACCATGGAAGATATTGTGTAAATCTTTTTTGGCATAGGTGAAGTGTACTAAGGTGCTAGAAATAAAAAATGATATTTGAATTCCAAGGTACACACTGTCCTTTGGCAGAGGCAAAGGAAGTTGAAATTAATTGCTGATGCTATGAAATGTTAAATCATTCAAAGGATATTAAATGATGTGTAAAACAATATTGTGAGAGGTTCTATGTATTTGGAATAGTGTTCAACTTTCTGAACACATCATGTGGCTTTTGAAGTTAAACTCATATTAATTATGAGTGATCATGGCAAAATATGACCATGACATTTTTCTAGGGTGACATTTTCAAACTACAATTAAAAGTTAAAACATTTGCTCACCTGTCTCTCTTGTGAATAAAATAAACTCAGGATTAACAGTTGCAATCATCTTCATTAATGCGAAATTTTGCACGTTTAGTACACTAAATTCTTGGTTATCCAGCAAAGAGTGATATTAAATTTACTGGATGAAAGAATTGCAGAATAGTTAGAGTGAGAGTTTTACTATCATAACAACTTGTAGAATGTAGATTAATTCATTTAACAAATCTGTTTTGAGCATCTGCTATGTGAATAGATGATGAGGCTACAATACAGTGGTGAGTAAAAACAATTATGCTACTTATTCGTATGGGTCTTACAGTTCAACTGATAAAGCAGGAGATGGTAATCAATTATATATAAATTTATAATTGTGTTTGCTATTGCAATGGAGAGGTTCACGGAGCTATTTAATGCTATGCAAGTATGTACTAAGGGGAAAGAACCTGGTCTGGGAAGGCCGCCAGGATAGCACTGGGAAGGAGTAAGAATAGCTTTACGATGCTTATCAAAAAAAAATCTTACAAATCTAGACCCTTGGGACCCCAACATTTCTACATTGAGGAATTTTTCATATCGGAATAATTGAGGTTTTTCTAATCATTTTAGCTATCAGAACAAGGCATTGCTTTTATTACTCAAATATTGGAAACAGCATATATATTCAAAAGTAAAAAGATTAGTTACATTTATATTATAAACATTATGTCAACTGTCAGAAGTCTTTTTTTAAAAAATAGAAGTTTTTTATTTTCATAAAAGATGGTTAGTGAAAAAGATTAGGTTTCAAAATAGTGAACATTAAAAAGGCCTTTACCTTCATCCTGACCCTACCCTTCCTAGTTACTCAATTCATTCTACTTGATTTCAAATATATAAATAAGAGTGATAGCAGTTAACACTAGCTGCCATTTAGCACATGCCAGCCCTGTGCTAAACACTTTACATTCATTATTTCAGTTTATTTCACATTAAACAGTGAAACAGGTGTTATTACATTTATTTCTTTTTGTGTATGGAAGTTTTAAATACATCAGTACAGATGTGTATTCCTGATGCAACAAAGAATTGTTTCAGTGCTCATGCTGTTTGCCATGACTTTATGTATTGCCTTTTATCTAAGATAAATACTTTGTTCTCTTGCAACAGCTTTCTGTGAAGAGGGCTGCAGATATGGTGGAACGTGTGTGGCTCCTAACAAATGTGTCTGTCCATCTGGATTCACAGGAAGCCACTGCGAGAAAGGTAATCTAGCCTGTTTTATGGGGGATAGGGAGAAAGATAGGTAGAAAGATTGAGTCAGAAAGAATAACAGCTCTTTCTTTAGGAATAATACTGTGGGTTGACTTGATACATTGTGTTGTGATGGGGCATGTGGCTCTCCCAAAGTGGGTAACTTTCTGTCATTATTTAAAAGGCTGCCTCTCTCTGAAAATAGAGCTTCGTTTGCCTTCCCTCCAGCATGTTTAATTTAGCAAGGTCAAGTCTTTTCTCTGCTATAGTTTGGAGTGTGCCTTTTTAGTGCTAATTAGAGATAAAGCCTGATGAACTGACCTGCCTCACTTATCATCTATTGGGTAGCATCACACAGTTATTAGAATTATAACAATCTGCTGTGTCAACGGAATCTAAATTAGCAGCACATGCTCCTTGCGTAAAACCACATTAAATAACTCCAGCAGCAGGTTTATGGTGTGCTTGAGATTTTATTCTATTATTGGTTTATTAGGAACATTATCATTCATAGACCTGATAATATAAGCCAATTAGTGTAAGATTACATTATGTGCAACTTTATATTTGCAATAAATGTTGTGTGTACATTTGGCACAATTTGGTGAAATCCAACTCTCTTATTGATTGGAGAAGTCCTCCTATTTGTGTACAAGTGAAATTTGATGTTCAGTCCCAATGTATGTGTCAATGCAAGCAAGGGGTTTATGACACCTAAAAGTGAATATTTCAGTTTGTTTTTCCATGCATTTTGCTAGGGTAAAATCACTGCATTGTGTTTTTTCTGACTCTAGAATGTCACACTTACTGCTTTTCATATCATAGCATAGAAAAATGGGAATAGGATATTGTATTTATCATCCTTATTATTAGATGAGGGGGGAGGTGTCTTCATCTGGTGCCAGAGATAGAAGCAAAGCTCTTGTTTCCTTTCCTTCATGTTTAGAATCCTCTGAATTTAGGTAACATTTTTTAATGTGCCCATTTGTTATATCTCACCCTGACCAACCTATTATATTGCACTGCCTATATATTTAGAGGTAACTCAGTCCTTTAAAAAACATGTCAAAAGGTAACTAAAATTATTCAATAAGGAAATCGATGAACAATATTTGTACCACTGTTTCTATATTTTGTGACATTATCAACAAATAAAAAATATAAAATAATAATTGTCTTTTCTTAAGAAAACATATGGAAGAGCCATCAACTACCTTTGAGCAGCACAAGAGAATTACCACATAGAGCTAAAGAATTCTTGCTAAATGCAAAGAAATTTAAGGGTAACTTAGGACACATGTCTTTACTGCACTACATTTAATTTTAACTAGGTTTTAAAAAATTGAAAAACAAAACTAAGAGATTCTTACCACTTCCTGTAGAACATGCTATATTTCCCTAATCTGAATACACAGAATTAATAGGGACAGAATAGTGAAAGTTGCAACATCAATAATCACAGAATCTACTACTAATGATATGCCATATATTTTTTTGTTTATTTATTTTTATTTCTAGAATTGATTGGGGTACAGGTGGTATTTGGTTACATGAATAAATTCTTTAGTGGTGATTTGTGAGATTTTTGTACACTCATCACCTGAGCAGTATACACTGCACTTTATTTGTAGTCTTTTATCCTTCACCCTCTTCTTACTGTTCCCCCCAAGTCCCTAAAGTTCATTCTATTATTCTTTTATATATAAGTATATATATAAATATAAATAAATATAAATATATATAAATATATATATATAAATACATATATATATGTGTTTATATTTATATTTATTTTGTTGCACTTTAGGTTCTGAGGTAAATGTGAAGGACATGCAGGATTGTTGCATAGGTACATACATGGCAATGTGTTTTGCTGCCTCCATCACCTATATCTGGCATTTCTCCCCATGTTATCCCTCCCCAACTCCCCACCCCCTACCATCCCTTCCCTAGTCTCCCCAAACAGACCCCAGTGTGTGATACTCCCTTCCCTGTGTCCATGTGTTCTCATTCTTCAAAACCCACCTATGAGTGAGAACATGCGGTGTTTGATTTTCTGTTCTTATGATTTGCTGAGAATGATGGTTTCCAGGTTCATCCATGTCCCTACAAAGGACACAAACTCATCATTTTTTATGGCTGCATAGTATTCCATGGTGTATATGTGCCACATTTTCCCTGTCCAGTCTGTCATCGATGGGCATTTGGG